>JAPYZL010119102.1:0-32885 GCA_030522825.1 Platygaster orseoliae
ATTTCGATTTTCGATTTTTGACCATGAGATCACGAGGTGGACAATACTTTTACTGATTTTCGCGCGCCTATCGCCTTATTGATTGTAGCTCCTCAATTAGGCAATTAAAAAATTCTGAAACTCTATAATTTTTCGCAAATATAAACATTAATTTTTTTTGCGTCAGTAAAAGTTATTTTTTCCTAGCAGTCAAATATCCCAAATTTCTATGTCCTCGAAGCAGTTTTTTCAAAATATACAATTAATTTGTTGGTTAAAAATCTCGACAGTTTTTCAATAATATTGTGAAAATGGTTTGAATGTCAAAAAATCAATAAAACGAAGGTATGGTATTTCAGAAAAAGACGAAACAAAATTGTAGGAGATGTAAAATACTTGTTACCTGCGCTGAGACTCGCGGTATTTAATAATTTAAAGAGTAGAGGAAGCCCGAGCTTGATGAGGCGCAAAGTACGAGAGTGAAGAAGAAAAAAAAAGAAAAAGACGGGATGGAAACAGTGGCGTAGCGATGGGTTGAAATTGGAAAAAAATGTTTTTGATCCTTTTTTTTTATTTATAAATTTCGTACCACGATAAAACTCGTGGTATTTATTTTTTTTTGTTAATTGTTTATGTTATCATTTTATGTTTTAGATTTCGTCTGTAACAATAATTGTGAATCATCAATGCAACCGACTATTGGAATCCTGAATTTCTGAGCATCTCGAAAAATAATTTCCGTTATTTTAACGATCTATGAAAATTCATAATATTTGAAATATATAGTATAAAGTATTGTGAAACAAAATGACCTAATAATTTGAATCTAATAATGCTGTAATAAACAATTCATTTTTCGCACTATATCTTTTCGAACTAGTTTATGTATACTTTGTAAATATTGTGTATTCACTTCAGAAACAAAAGACGAACATGCCAACACAGCAAAATAAATAATTTTTCTAAAGTTGATTTTAAGTCTATACCTAATAACAAATTTTCTCTCATTTTACACCAAAACTGACCTGAAAATATAAAAGATACAGACTTGAAAACGAATAAAAGTTTCACAATATTTCATTCATCATTCTTCTCACGCCTTAATAAGAAAAACCATAAACCCTGTGTATTACTAAAATCTCTTCCGAGTTCATTCTCTTCCACCTCAATAAATTTTCCAACAAGATTATCGTATCGAGAGATCGATTAGCGCGGAAAAAGGGAAATGAAAAAGAAAGAAAAAAGCCAAGGAAAAAGCAAGTTCGGAAAAGGAGCTCGGCAACGCGGCCATTAGCCGTGAATCAATTTCGCCAAGGTTTTATTATCTCGAGCCCGAGACTCGCTCCGTCCCTCTCCCTCCGCCCCTGTGCTTGCAAGCTTCTTTTTCCTCTCTCTTTTCCACCCTTCTTTGCTCGGCCTTTTCTCACTCCCACTTCGCTACGTCTTCGCTCTTTCTTTTTCCAACCCCGACCGACCCTCCCCCCTCCCAACCCCCCCGCACCGGTGGAAGAAAATTTCTCGAATCTCGCTCTCGTTTTCCTTCCTTTTCCCGCGACCTTTGGCCCCCGTGATGCCACCTCTTTCCAGGGTCTCTTCCTGAGAGCACAATGAAGCCCGAATCCATCTCGGACAACCGTGCTTCCATCCTCGGCCTTCCCCCCCTCCCCCTCCCGACGCCCCCGCCTGTCTTTTTCTTCGTATCTCGGTGACACCACGCCGAGGGATAATTCCATTTTCTTGTACGAGTACAATTTTGCTTTCAATTTATTTTCCCCCTTTTTCCTCCCAACGGCCTTTGCGATCTCCCTCGGCAACCGTTCCGCACCCCCGGTATCCTCGCACCACCGGACGCGAACTGGGAAATCGGAACGATTTGGATAAAGTTTTCTAGGCTTTTATTTTTATATATTTATTCATCAATTTTTTTGTTTTTTTTTAAAGAATTTCGTTAAGTTTTGGAAAGTGTGGAGATGAGTTAGTTTTGTAGGTAAGACGACTTTTTGATACGAATTGGTTCTTTTTACCGGATTGTATTTGTGAATTATTTTTGCAATTCAGACGCGAAATCATTTTTCTATGCTGATTAAATCAGTATTTTTTGGTTATACCGTTAACCTGATTCGCGATTTGAAATTCTTTTGATGAAAAAGATTTTTTGGAACAACTTTAGGGATGTTCTTTTTCGAATGTATTGTTAAGATTGATATTCAGTTCAATCAATATTTCAGTGATATATAAAAAATTGAATTTTTTACTGATATTTTAGAATTGGGTATTGAATTTAGAATTGTATAAATAAAATATTTCTATAATTGTTAATTTTTGAAATATAATCTATATTTTTATTTACTCGATAATGTGTAGTGTCAGAATATCTAGATCTCTATTTTTTAAAATAAAACGTACAGTTTGAAAATGGTATTAGTCAAAAATATATTTAAAGAAAAATCTTCATTCTTTAAGGTAATTTTTATACTTAATTATGTACAATATTTGTAACAAATTTAAAAGTCTTTATAGTCTGATCGGAATAAATCTATAAGAAATATTTATTAAAAATGATGACATTGTTGGTTACTTGTCTTTTCAATGAAAAAAATTTTTGCTGTAATAATCGTTAGAAAAACTTTTGAGTTTGGTCGAAAAAAAATTGTCAATTTCTGTTATAAATAGATAATTTTTTGGAATGTCACTTTCTGAATTCAATTGACGAAACTGTCAGATGAATCATCATAAATATCAAGTACAATAATAATTATCAAATGTATAATAATGGAAATTTTAATTGCGAATATGTGAGTTTTTGATTTTACGAAGGAAAATCAATAGTTTTGAATAGTCAATATACACGATACACGATGTAAATTATGATTTGTTTATAGTTCTCCTAAAACTTCTAACTTTCGTTTGTAAAATAATGCTTGTGTGTAAAATAATGCTAAAATAATAAACTCTCATAATTTGTATATATATTGAAAAAAAAAAAATATACAATGTGGGAAACGTACAATCAATTTTTTATACAAGAATGATTTCATAACCCAGATTAAAAAAAAAATTATTAAATATAAGTAAAAATACTTAATTTTATTTAACAGTGAGTAGTTTAGAAAAATTGTCAGTTTTTTATGATCCTTATAATAATGCAGAAGACATAATTGAACACCAGATTATGTCTATTAGATACAAATAATGACACTTACGAATGATTAAATTGAAAATTACAAAATGAAATTTGACTTTTTTAATACGTGATTGGAGATTAAAATGTACAAAGATATACAAAAAATTTTCGAATTTCTAGTTTGAAAAACAGAAAATACGTTTTCTCTAATGATATAATTATCAAAGTTCTAATTAAAAAATTATCGCTCATTGTTACGAGTTCAAACATTTTCGAAAAAAATTATTTTCCTGAAAATTTAATGTTAACTTTGTGAAATTAAAATCGTATGGTTTAAGCAATAGATTTTTTTTTCTATAGATTTTTATAGTTCAAAATAAAATTTTTTTTTATGTAGCAATATTGTTATAAAGAACTCGAAACTTTTTATATCAAGATATATCAATAGTCGGTTTCAAAAAATATATATTTTTACAAAATTTATAATTTTCATTCATTTCATCTTAAAACTTCTTCGTTTTTGCATTTCATAACTGAAATAAGGATAAAAAAATTTTTTTTGAAAGAAGGGATTTTTCAAATGGAAAATATAAAAATAAAGTTTATGTTTGAAATGAACTTCAAAACTCTTCAAAAACATAAATTCCAACTTATTTCATATTAAACGTGAGTTTCAAGTGTGACCATTCAATATTATCTTAAAGCTGCAATGTTCAAAAAAATTTTTCCAAACTTCAAACCTATAAGATGTTTCAATAAAAGGAGAGTTCTGAAATAATCGCAAACTTCTCCCATCTAATCCAGTAAATTTTAAAACCATAAAACTAAAAAACACATTTAAGCACTAAAAACATTCAACTACGAATCCTTGTAATCAAATATATCTGCTCTAATTCATTTGATAATAATCATAATTATCAGTAGGTTTGGTAGAACAAGTGTTCCACTAATACTTACGTCACGTTCAGGAAACGTACTAAATGTGGTCAGCGCCCAAAATGCTCTACCGTAACGTTCCTAAATCGAGGGCTCGTGCATTCTTCTGAGGTCTTGTGTAACGGGGCGAACGTAACGTAACCGAGTTTAGTTGATAATGGCAATTAACGGAAAACATGGCCAGGGTAATTACAGTCCCACGTGCAGTCTCTACGACGCGTACTTGCGCCGGCGGTAAATAGAGACGGCGCAAGAAGCGCAAGCATCGGAAAGAGAACTTGCTATTGAGACTGTTTTTTATCCTGTTTATGGACGACGACGCTACAATGATCTCGCTTCGCGATGTTTACTCGTTTATAAGCATTTTTTTTCTTGACTCTACGTTTGTGAAATGATAATTGTTATCATGTACAGAAATGGTTTGATTAAAGTTTTGTGTTTTTCTGGTGTTATTGTGAAATTTACTAGGGTCATTAGTTTTTTATATTACTTGTTGAGAAGTTTGTTACTATTGGAGATTTTTCGTTTCGTTTTTTAGATTTAAAAGTTTTTCAGCAGTTTTGATGGTTTTTTATAGCTTTCTCATTTTTAGTAGAAAAGATAAAAATAAATTCAATGAAGAAAATAAAATATATTTTCGTGAAAATTATAAAAGTTATGCAACTTTGAGGATCTGATATTTCCAGCAGATTTTATTATTATTGATAGTTCAGCAGTTAACAACAATTTGGACTGCGTTTTCATAGTTTTGATGTTTTTCACTGTTCTGCAAATTACAACAAATTTTTTTTATAATTTATTTAATCTTGAAAATTCTAAGGATCTAACAGTTTATATTCTTTACAAGTAAGTTCATAGTGTTTTGACAGTTTGAGTAGTTACAAAGTTTTTAAAACTGTGGTTTTTAGAATATTTTTGAAATTTATAAATTTTTCCAGTTTTTAATGAATCGGTGATCTGGCAGCTTAAAACAAATTGTGCTTGTACACATTTTTTTTACAGTTTTCAAAGTTTTGTTTTGTTATTTAAAGTTCAGAGAATTCAAAAGTTCATTGGAGTTCTAAAGTTTCTAACATTTACAACAATTTCACTGTTGAAAATATTTAACTTATTTTGAAAATATAAAAATGTCTGTCAATTTCAAGAGTTCGCGATTATTTTAAAATTCTAAAAGTTTTTCAACCCATAATGATTTGTCAGATTTTTTACATGAGTCGACTGTTAAAGCTGTTGAAATAATTACATTTGTTGAAATATTGTCAATTGTAGAAGTATTACGACTTAGGAATTCGATAACTTCTGTTAAGATTTAAAGCCAACATGAAAGTCGAAAATTTCTGAATGGTCATAAACTAATAACGAATGAAAATTGAGGAAATCGTTGAAATTCGAAGAAAAAGTTTTAATATTGCACCAACAGTCCAAACCATGGTATATTATTAAGCAGTCAAAACATGAACACTTACCTAAATTTTGTTACTCTAAAACCTGTCATAGTTCATCAAACCGTGTGGACATATACTGTATAACTTGCTGTATCGATTGTAAAAAATGTTGTTACATCCGTGAAAATTTAATTCATCTATACAACTAGGAATACTACCAGAACTATTCAAAGTTGTCAAAACTTTGCTTCAAACTGTTGAAATTGGAAGAACTGCTGTTGCTGTTGCGAAATCTTCAAAAAGTGTCAGAACTTTGAGAAATTGTTTATAAAGTTGGAACAAAACAGTTGAAGATAATATTAAAAAAATGTACTACAATTTAAAAACAAAAAAGTCCTACAAATAAGTAAAACTCCGAAAATCCTCAATCACAACCAACACGAAACTTTTCAGCTTCACAAACCATAAATCATTCCCCAAAAATGTAATTACCTTCCCCTTGCCCGCCATCGTCATTACGCGATCATTAATGAAGTTACAGTCATCGAATTACATCCCCGCAACAGATTTACATTAATTTCCGCAGACATGTCACCCATCGAAATTTCCCATCATCGTCAGTACCTGATTTGCAAAAAATCACCAATCACAGAACGAGGCAATCTTTCCGAGGAAATTAATGACAGTAAATATCATGTTTTTCAATTCTAAGAAGGTATTAACTTATTAAAGAAAAACCTGAAAAACATTACAATGATGGGTGTTGGGAAGGGGGAGGGGGACGAACATTCATTCTACAAAAATTATCATGACCGACAATCAACGTTTAGTCCAAATCACTGAAAAGGTACGAGCAAAATCACTTTCGACCCCCCTTCCCTCCCCTCACCGCCCAACCCATACCCCTTTTATTTGATAAATCTTGAGAACCATTTCCAACTCTCGGATTTCTTTGCCGTAGTGCCTTAAAAGATTCGCAGCTTCCATCTTGCCGATATTATTGACGTTTTTTGCCGCCCCTATTTTTCCGAGCTCGCCCCCGTCCCCTTCCTCCGCTTCCCCCCTGGCGTGTTAGGGGTTGATGGAACTCGGGGGCAGGAAAGACTGTCTGCAGCAGCGTGAAGGGCGCGAGCGAGGGGGTAGGAGGAGGGGGGTGGTGGCTGTGGGGTATGGGGTAGGGGGCGAAAAGAGAAGAAGAGCCGCGGAGGGCGGGAGGGGGTAGTAAGACGGCTCTTATTCGCGCGGGCTTTTTAGAATACTTTATTGACTGAGCTTTGGTGGGTAGGGGTTGGTGGCCTTTGGGCTGCTCTTGGAAGACCGAGGGGTGGCCGGGCCGATGGCCAGGGGTGGGAGCGGGGTCGATGGGGAAAACATTGGGAAAAGTTTTTTCCTCCGTTTTCGCTATTCCTTAATGTGTGTATAGATTCAAAGTTTTGAAGAAATCCTCAAAATCTATCATGTGAAATAATTTTCGCATTGTGGAGGTTTTTTAGAATTTTTTTTGCGGTTTTTGAAAAGTAGGATTCATGAGAAATTTATAAGGAGATTCGATTTTTACAGTTAGGATTCTGTAGAATGAGTTTCAGAATTAATGTTGTATTTTGTATATATTGTATAAAAAGAGTGACGAACATGAATGTTTGTAATTAGAAGTTCGAAGAATTTTCGGGAGACCTAAAGAAACAAAATTTTTTGGTAAATGATTTATTGCATTTTTTTAGAGAACAGTCGTTCCTGCACTTAAAATAAAAGTTTGTGATGTAGAAGAATTTTCACATTTGAAAAATTTTTTGTTTTTGAGTTTTTGAAGGTTGAATTTACGAGAAAATTTTTCAAAGATTCGATTTTTGTAGTCAGGGTTCTGTAGAATGAATTTCATAATTTATCTTATATTCTGTATATTCTGTATAAAAGGAATGACAGAACATAATTGTTCATAATTTGAAATTCGGAGAATTTTTCGGAGACATGAAAAAAGTAAATTTATTAGTGAATAATTTATTGAATTTTTCAATAGAACAGACGTTCCTGCACCTAAAATAAAAATCTGTGATGTAAAAGAATTTTCACATAATAAATTTCTTTTTCTTGAAACTTTGAAAGTAAGATTTACGATAAAATTATTCGGTTCTCACAGTCAGAACTGCGTAAAATTAATTTCAAAATTATTCCTATATTCTATATAAAAGTAATAACAGAACATAAATTTTCATAATTAGAATTTCGAAAAATGTTTCGGAGATTCAAAGTAAGGAGATAAACTGGTTTGTTATTGATCGAATTTTTTATAAGAACAGACGTTCGTGCACTTAAAATACAAATCTGTGATGTAGAAGAATTTTCGCATTAAGACAGTTTTTTTTATTAATTTATTAATTTATTTTTTTTTAATTTAAAAGTGGTATTCACGAGGAATTTATTCCAAGATTTGATACTTACAATGAAAATTGTAGTGAAAAAAAATAGTGAAAATTACCCGGAATTTGTTCAAAGATTTAATCCCTGCAGTCATAATTTTGTACAGTCAGTTTTGCAATTTTTTTTATTCTGTATAAAAGGAATGTCAGAAAATGAATGTTCATAATTGAAAGTTCAAAAGAATGTTTTATAGATCTAAAGTAAGGAAATTTATTAGTTTGTGATATACTAAATCTTTTAATATAACAATCGCTCGTACATTTCAGATAAAAATTAATGTTTCCGTTTCAACACGGTTTTCATGATATAAGTTTTGATTTTTTGAAATCCTGAAATTTCTCCTCGAAAATATACTTCAAGTTTTCGTTGAAAGTCAAAAATCATATTCTGATTTGACTGACCTTCTTTTCGTAGTGACATTAAATTTAAAACTGGAGTCATAATTTTCTAAGTAACATTTAATTTTTTTCCTCCGGTAATTTGAGCAAAGTCTTAAAGTATGTTTTGGGTCATTATGTTGCTGCATAATAAAAACTCTGCTCATAAGTTTCTTTTCTGCTAGCTCAGCTTTTTAAAAAAGTATTTGCTATTTTTTTTTTCAGTTTTATAGTTGATGTTGAACTGAAATTATCAACTGAATGCCTCACATTGCCTTTTATTTAGTTGCCACAAATTTACGACTTTGGATTCATCAATATACAAATTGATTATTAGTTTTTTTTTTTCGACTTAAATGTTCATAAGTATTTAAATTTTTGTGAATAAAAACGTTTTATATAGTACAAACATAAATCTTGTCTTGAAAACCAAAAAATTTGACAGAAACCTACATTCCTGAAATGAAAATCGTTTCGATGAATATAATATTCATCGACAACATTGATTTGTTTTTCCACTCGTTTTCCCAGTTATGAGTAAACTGACTTTTTCTAATTTCTTTTCTCACGATCGTTAATTTCGGCAAAGCCTCGTGAAGGCATCGTCTTTGTGAGAAATTAATGATGCACCGGCATTAGGATCGATGGCACGACAACTTGTGCGATTTCGCTTTCGTCTCTTTTCCTTGTTTCTCGTCGTCACAGGCGATACTGTGTTTTTTTCGTATCTCAAAGTTACTCAAATTCATTTTTTTGCCTCAAATTCTTACTATTCAAAAAAAAAAAAATCGTAAATTTTAAGTAGGTATATCAACAGAACTTATGTTTCTACAAATAAATCATAATTACAAAAAATAATAATAATTTTCAATTAACAGCTGGTAATTGAAAAAACTCAAGCTCAGCAAAATAAAATCTGTAAGTACTAATCAACTTTTTTCCTCAGTCCCAAACTAAGACCAACACTTTAACCTGACATTTCCAACATCGCGTAACTAAGACAGATTAAGGATTTCAAGAGGGTTTGAGAACGTCTTTTTCCCTCCCTCTTTTTCCGTACTTCTCTGGCTCCTTCCCTCGTCGCTCGACCGACCGAAGGCAGTTGAGTTTTTATAATAAAAGAGCGTAATTAATGCCGTCCTCCGCCTACCCGGCAACCGGCGCCCTTCGCCTGTTTCTTCGCCTTCTCCCTTCAGCTTTTCCTCGCCGAACGAAAAGGGGATCTCCGAATCGTCCCGGGCTCAACTTTTTCCTCACTCACCATTTCAAAGTGCATCTTTCTCGCCTCCGGGCTTTCGACTTTCTTCGTTACCAACGCATTCACTTAAAGCGCCTTTTCAGCTCCGCCCGAGCATTCACAATCGCGCTTATTACTTTTCCTTCACTTTTTTTTGCACTTTCTTTTTTGCACTCCCGCTGGTGTTTTGTCCCCGATCATTACTGGGTTTGTCAGGGATTTCGAGAGAATAAATTTATGCTTGAAGTTGATGAGAATTCTTATTTTCAAATCAACTGCATAAAGTATTCAATAATTGCAACACGAAACATTCATGTCGAACAGTTTTACCTTTCGCAGTTGAGAACCTCCGCCGAAAATAAGAAACTGGGAGTCAGGAGGGTTTTAATTTGCATCCTCGTCTTGTCTCTTTTTCAAGAAAACGAGAGAAATCTCCCGCTTTCTCGAGGGGCGAAGAAAAGAAAAGGGAGGTAAAAAGAAAAGGGGTTGCTGCTCGCTAATATCATAGCCGCACGCGCAGAACGAAATTGCCGATTCGCCTTGGGCTTGCTTCCTTTTTTCCGATTCCCAAACGAATGTAAGACCCCAGCTTTACTGGCACGAAACATTTCCCGTCCTTTTACAGCCAAAGGTTCTTAAAATACTCGACCTCTCGCTCTTGTTAGTGTTGATTTTTACAACCCAAGTCTTTTACTCCTTCAGTAGACTTTTCTTTTCCATCTAAATTTCCATTTTTTTATACCACCCATTTCTTGAAGCCCTCGAGCAGCACCGCCTCGACTCTTATCCTCGCGATTCCCTGGCGTGGCAAATAACTTTCATAATTCTCGATTAGAAAGTTTTCCACCTCGAGGGTTGCCGGACGAAAGCCGGAGTCACGAAAGAGATCGCTCCACTTTTCGTCCCGTCATTTATCGCCCTCGAAAACTCACCTCCCTTTTCACCTCCCCTCCCCTTTTCCACCCGCCAACCTCCTCGGCTTCATTTTATACGTGAAAAATAATCGAGTAACCGAGACTCGAGCCAACCTCTCGACATTTTTTTCTTATCCGAAAAATTAATCAAGTGCTCAAGATTTGCCAATCTCCTCCCTCCCACTGCCATCCCCCCTGAACTATACGTTTCAACCCTGCTCGTTTAAAATATCGACAGCGCCGGACGATCAAGTTTTTAATTACTCCGAGAACTTTGCATTAAGAGATAAACTCGCGATACAAGAGTTTTAATCATTAAAGAAGTGAAGTTGGAGGATGGGGTTGGTGTTTTTTTGTTGATTTTTTTGAAAGTTAAAATCTTACGAATCAGGAAGGGATTTTAGAGCACATTGTTATGAGTTGTGTTTCTTATTTGTATTGCGTAAATTATTTTTGTTTATTCAGTCAAGAGAGACGATACGATAATTTAATATTGAAGCTCCAAGTTCAAGACACCACACATGAACGAGCCCGTTAATTCCGCTTAAACGGACGAGACTCGGCCAGGATTAATCAGATCGAGCTTGAGTGGCGTGATGATTACTGTATAACAATTATCTAATAGGACCATCATCGCCCCTTATCTAATGCCTGCCTACCTGATCATTTTCATAACCAATAGGAGCTCCCTCGCGAAATTAATATACCCTTTTAAGTGGAAAAAATGTAAAATGGAGTTGTTATAAATGAAGGGAACCCTGGTTTGGAACCTCAGATGTAATACTGCTTTTGAGGTTATATTATCTGAAAACTTTCTCAATGTTTAAGGTTTTATAGTGATATACAGAATAGTTAGAAGTGCATCGAACTGGTGGATGAAGTGACATTTTGGAAAAAAAATCATGAAGACTCTGTTTTTTTATGAATGGACATTGGTAAGTCAATAAATATATTTTTGTTAATATTAAAATTGTAAAATTAAAAAAAAATTAATATTTCAATTGCTCTTCGTTCAATGCAAAAAATTCTAAAGCCTAAAAACAAAAAACTTCAGAAAAAAGAAAGAAACAAAAAAAGTGAAATAAAAATGGAATATGGGGAGAAGATTGCGATTCGATTGCCACAGGACGAAGGTGTCAGGATCATTTTCTTGTAAGCCCGAAGCATCGGAAATCTGGCGTGTAGTCATTAACCAAATGGCTTGGCAGGGACGAAAGTAGGGAAAGTCGAATGAGGGAGGCTGTAAAAGAAGAGCAAAGGAGACAGAAGAAAAGGGCAAAGTTTCCTCCGCAGAGAGCACTCCCGTTCGATTCAATCGATTTCGCGTGGCATTACGATAACGCCGACGTTAACGCCGCAGACGTTGTAAAAATCATTATAACAAAGAAATACGAGAGTGAAAGAATTTTTTATAATTATTGCTCGTATGGTATTGGGTGAAAAATAGGCCAAAAAAATAGTTCATGGTGTTTTACTTTTACTTGTACACGTAAATATGATAATGACGATGACTATTCATTTTTTCTTGTTTTTTACAGTGTTCTTATTTTCATATTGTTAGATTTTTATTAGGTAAAATTGACATTCAATCACAAGAAGTAAAGGAGCATAATAACAGAATCAAAAATTAAAAGACAATTTTTCTTCGAATCCCAAAACTCAGTAAACAAATGTTTGTTTTTTAGTCCTATCAATTTATAGTATCTCAGTGAAAAAAAGTTTTATTTGTACTTTCTTAGAAACAGTAATAATTTTTTATGAAGAGATTTTCACATTTGAGAATTTTTTGAATTCTGGAAAATTTTATTCAATAATCATAAAGACATTAAAACTCAAGAGTTTGAATTACTTTTACTCTTGAATGTTCATTCTAATGTATGCGTTTTTGATAAAATATTCATTTAAAACAATTATCGATAAATATTTTATAATTATTACCGAATAATAAATGACATTTAGAATTTGTAAAAAAAAAAACTAAAATAACGCAAGTATGAAAAAATTTTAGTAAAAAAAATATTAAAATAACGCAAGAATGAAAGAATTTCAGTAAAAAAAAGCCGTTTTAAAATAATTTTCGGCTAGTTATAAAAGTTTATTCAGAAGGTTTGTTCGCAAATCACAACTTTTATAAATAGTTGAAAAATATGAAGATTTTAAATTATGCATGTTCGTCAAGAAATATTGATTGTACGAATTATAAAATTAGAATGCTTTGAGTCTGAAATTTTTTTATTTGAAGACCGAAATAAATTCAATTTTTCAAACTTTTTTCTATAAAAAGATAGAAACTTTATATTCTAATTCAAGTTCAAATACTATTAAAATTAAAAACCTTCCTGTTCAGATAAATTTCCAATTTATTTTGGAACAATTCCAAATATTCAAATATATTTTTATTTTGCCAGTACTTTTTTCAAAGACTTTAGAAAGTATGAATTCTGAAGAAATAAATATGATTCACATTCTGAAAATTTCTTTACGTAGTCTTTTCTAAAAATTTCCTTGAAAGTCAAATTCCTCGACGAAATTCACAAATTCCTGCAAAAAGTACCAGAATAACTTCAGAATGAAGAAAACAAAATTTTAACTTTGTCTCTTAAGCAACATATGCACTAACGATTCTAAAAACACACCGTTTATCCCCGAAATATTCATTTATAACAATTATCGATAAATATTATATAATAATCACTGAATATTAACTGAAATTTAGAATTTGTGGAAATAATACAAAAATAACGCAAAAATAGAAGAATTTTATTAAAAATAAAATAAACTGTTTTTAAATAATTTCTGATTAGTGATGACAATGCGTTTTAAACTTTTTTTGCGATTTTTATTAATAGTTCAAAAAGATCAATAATCATGAAGTTGAGAAGCTTTGAGTCTGACATTTTTTTTAGTTTCAAGACCAAAATAAATCCTATTTTTCAAACTGTTTTCTATAAACAAAAACTGTAATATTTTGACTCAGATAATAATACTATCGAAATTTAAAACGGTTCGTTTAGATAAATTTTCAATTTATTTCGGAACAATTTCAATATTCCAAAATAATTTTATTCAGCCGGTTCTTTTTTCAAAGGTTATAAAATGTCTGAATTCTTAAAAAATGATCACGATTCTCGATCTGAAAATTCCTGTAACTACTCTTTTTCAAGAATTCACTTGAAAATCAAGTTCCTTGACGAAATTCCTGAAAAAATACCAGAAAAACTTCAGAATGAAGGAAACAAAATTTTAACTTCGATTCTCAAGCAACATATGCACTCAACGTTCTGAAAACACACCGTCTATCCCCGAAATATTCATTTATAACAATTATCAATTAATATTATGTAATAATCACTGAAATTTAGAATTTGTGAAAATAACACAATAATAACGCGAAAATGAAAAAAATTTAGTAACAAATTAAAAGATCGTTTTTAAATAATTTTCGATTAGTGCTAACGATTTGTTAAGAACCTTTTTTCGCGAACTTTATGAATAGTTCAAAAATAAAAATATTTTGAATTACGTATATTCGTCAAGAGTCAATTGATTGTACGAATCATGAAATTGGGAAATTTTGAGTCTGAAATTTTTTCAATTTCGAGACAGAAATATATTTTATTTTTTAAACTGTTTTCTATAAACAGAAACTATAATATTTTCATTCAGATGATAATATTTAAAAAATTCTTAAACTCCCTGTTTAGATAAATTTCAATTTATTTCGGAACAATTTCAATATTCAAAGATATATTTATTTTACCGGTTTTTTTTCAAGGGCCCTAAAAAGTCTGAATTCTCAAAAAATAATCATGATTCACGATCTGAAAATTCCTGTTCCTACTCTTTTCTAAAAATTCCCTCGAAAATCAAGTTCTTTGACGGAATTCACAAATACCCGCAAAAAATACCAGAACAACTTTATAATGAAGGAAACAAAATTTTCACTTCGATTCTCAAGCAACATTTGCACTCACGGTTCTGAAAACACACTATCTATCTCCTAAATATTCATTTGTCACAATTATTGATGAATATCACAAAATAACTACCGAAGAATAACTGACATTAAGAATTTGTAAGAATAATACAAAAACAACGCAAGAATGGAAAAATTTTAGTAAAAAATAAAAAAGCTGTTTTTGATTAATTTCCGGTATAACGATTTGTGTAGAACCTTTTTTTCGCAAACTTGATTAGTAGTTTAAAAATGTTCATGTTTTGAATTACAAATATTCTTCAAGAATCAATTGATTGTTCGAATCTTGAAATTGGGAAGATTTCAGTCTGAAATTTTTTTCATTTCAAAACCGAAGTAAGTTCTATTTTTCAAACTGTTTTCTATAAACAGAAACTGTAATATTTTGATTCAGATAATAATACTATTAAAATTTAAAAACTCCCTGTTTAGATAAATTTTCAATTTATTTCGGAACAATCCCAACATATAACGATATTTTTATTTTGCCAGTTCTTTTTTCAAAGGCTATAAAAAGTCTGAATTCTCAAAAAATAATCACGATTCTCGATCTGAAATTTCCTGTAACTACTCTTTTCTGAATATTCCTTTGAAAATCAAGTTCCTCGACGAAATTCCTGTAAAAAATATCAGAACAACTTTAAAATGAAGAAAACAAAATTTAAACTTCGATTCTCAAGCAACATATGCACTCACGGTTCTGAAAACAAATAATCAATGATCGTACATAAAGTTCTTACCCCGCGATACCTCAGGTAAAATCCTTCCTGACCCTTTGGCGCAATGAACGCCTTTGGCAACGTCCGAAAATATCGAGGGACGGAACCGGTTTCGTGATTTTTATGGGGGTCATCGGGTCTGCTCGAGGGGAGGTCATCTGACGCAACCAGCTCCGACAACCCTTTGCGCCCTTTTCGTACATTACCTACATACGGGCCGTGTACGCAATAACGGACCCTTCCGCGCATCCGGGCATCTGGTCATCGCGAAAAAACTTACCTGACCAGTTCCGGGGCTCTGCCAATGGTCCACTATGCTAATGAGGGCCCCTTCACGTACCGACCCTTTTCGAAGAACGGGTTTTTCGCATTTTTTCGGCCCCCGATCAAAAGAGATTCGTCGTGGATTTTTCTATGACCAAACGGCCCACGTTCCCCTGCAGGACACACCTGTTTTCCTTCTCCCTTTTTTCGCCCTTTTCACTCGCGCTAAGAGCTTACCTCTAGAACGCGCGACACTTCCGTGCGAGCTTTCGGTCAGTCGGTCCCGGGGTTTTTTCGTTTTGCTGATTTTTGGTGTTCGGAGATTTTGTGCTTGAGAGGTGTTTCTCGGAGATTCTTGGGACGTGGGAAGTTGAGGGTGGTTTCGGGAGGAAAGTGGTCGTGATTTGGGGTTTTCGGAGGTTTTGAGTTTGGTGCACGTGGGACGGAGTGTGTGATAAAGAGGGATATTTTTAGGGGGTGGATAGGGATAGTGACAGGCAGTGGAAAAGTGAAGAAGTTTTGAAAATACAGTAGAGCAAATTACTTTGGAGTCATTGAGCAAGAATATTTAGGAGTAAATTCATGTGATTGAATATTTCGTTTTTAATTTGGGTAAATGAGACGCTCATTAGAAAGAGTATTTATCTAGTTTTTTATTGATCGTAAACAAATTAGAAAATAATTTGACTGAAACACAATGTCCATTTTTTTATATCCATGAATATCACGGTAAAAATTGATGTATTGAAAATTTGAAAATGTATGAAAAAAATCCTAATTCTCAAAATTACTTTCAAACTTTCAAACACCATTTTCAAAAATATCTTCATTCATCTCCAGCTCCAAAACCTTACCTCCTGCAAATAAACCTATTTTATCAAAAAAAACTTTCACAAAACCTCATTATATTCTTCAAACATACCCTCCCCCCTCTTCAACCTCCAGCAAAACTTCACTCAAAATCAAAACGTACATTCATTTCATTTCTCCCTATAAAGGAAAAACCAACATTTTCCCTTGAACGCCATTATAATTTAATCCCCGGCTAAGGCGACGGTGGAAATATTGGCCGGGCGGTAAAAATATTCACCCCTTCGCATTAAAGTCACAATTCAAAGTTTTCGCGGACTCGTCGTTTTTCAGCGCGAAAGAAGCTAAGATCGCCGGGGGCGATAGAAAACAGTCCGAGCGGACGGAAACGGGGAAACAAAAGCGGAAGAATAAGAAAGGAACGAGTCGGAAAAACGAGGGTGGGGGGTAGTAGGCGATGAGGGACAGAGAGGGGGATGGGGGTAAGGGAGGCGAGTCGAGAGGGGTGGGATTTCCCGAAGACGTCGGAAAAGTGGAGGAAAAAGTTGCAAGTCGGTTCATTTTGCGCGAACGAAGAAGAAGAAGCGAGCCTTTTTCCCCTACCATTGGGGGAACGAGTGGGCCGGAATCGAAAGAGGGAGATGGAAAACAAGGAGAGCTTTTTCTGACGTCGGCCACCCTCGCTTCATCCGTCTCATGGCCGAGGGATGAAAGACGAATAAAATGGCCGGTGGTTCATTTAATGCCTTCGATATGCGGGTGTATTGCATAGAAAAGGAAAATCATGTTTTTGATGTGTACAGAAAGTTTTTCAATCAAGGAGGAAGAATTACTCGATAGTTTTTTTTGGAGGTTGGATATAATATTATGCAGTTTAAAGGGGTTTTTTGGGTTATTATTCGCGTATTGTGTTTTTGGATTGTTTTGAAACGTTTGAAATTGTAAGAATTTTTTTTTTGTCATGATTATTTTATTTGAAAGTGATGAGTTATTTTCTAACGGAACTTTTTGAGCTTTTACGGTAACTTTTAAGTAGGATGATGTTTTATGAGTTTTCAAAGAGATTGTGTTTTAATAATATGTTTAGGATTTTTTCATATTGAAATTTTATGTGAAAAAAGGTTTTGTTGCTGACTTTCATCGACAACGGTAACGCATTTGACTTGAATTTTTTTTTATTACTCATATTCATGAGCTTGATGTGGAATTATTATTGTCAGCTTACAGAAAAAATATGCATATTTCTAGAACTTTTCTAATATTTTTTTTAAAATTTCTTTTCCTTATTTTATCATTAAAAATAACTTGTGACATTCAAATTTTTTACAGTTTAGATGTTTTTGACTGTTTTAATGGATTTTTATTCAATTTTGAGTTTTCCTAGTTTTCAAAAGTCATTACCGTTATAAGTGTTTGAAGAATAAAAAAACTTTGCTTCAGGACTTACTGTTTTTTATAATTATGACAGTCTTCTAATCGTTCATATTTTGACACGTTTGACAGTTTTGGTAGACTTACCATTTTCTATAGCAGATGAAAAAGTTTTCAAAGTGTGTTTCAGTTTTTAGAGTTTCAAAAATTCGACTGTTTAATAATTCTAACTATTTGAATAATATTCATATGTTTTGAATAGTTTTACTGGTTTCTCTAGGTTTTGAAAATTCATCATTTCAAAATAATTTTCCTTATTTTGACAGTGAAAATAGTTCCAAACAATCATAGTAGTTTGTAAACTGTTTCAGTTTTGAGTTAAAAATTATAAAGTTTCCTCTCCTTTTTGCATGCGTGTCACAATTAATAACCTTTCTGTCAGTTTATGTCGATTTTCACAGCTCTTCGTAAAAATGTGACAGTTCACGAATTTTTTAATAATTATCACAGTGTTTCAAGTAAAAAGATTGTAAATCATGCATTTTTGGCTAGTTTAAAATTTTTTCTACAGTAAGATATTTTCTTACACTTTTGATTTTTTGATTTTTTACATGTTTGAAATTTTTGAGAGTTCGAAAAGCTTCTAAGCAGTTGTGATAGTTCAAAAAGTTTGTTGTGATTTCTACAATTTTATAAAATACTCGACAACTTGTGACAGTTTAAATGGTTTTCAGTATTGTAGTTTATTTTTTAGATAAAAAATATGTAATCAATTTTACGAATTTTGAACAGTTTAACAGTTTGCAACAGCTATAACTATTTTGACAGTTTAAAACTGCTCAAATAATTTGTGAATTCTTTCAGTTTCGATGTAGCCCTTTTGAAATTTTCTTATATATTCAAGAAACATGAAATTACACTGGTGAAAGTTTTTGTCAGTTTATACACATTCACGTACATTTTATAATTTTAATAGTTTATAACTAATTCGAAAAATATCAAGGTAAAACTACTTATAACCATTATCCAATTATATACATATGCAATTTTCAAAAGAATGTGGAAGTTTCTGATAATTTTGGCAGTTTGAAATTTCAATGTCTTGTTATACTTGACAGTTTTGAATATTCTTATAGTTTTTCAACATTTTTAAGAGTTTTTACACTTTGTTACAATTTAGACAACTTTAAATATCTGAAAGATCATAACGGTTTTATAAGTGTAAGTAATTTCGACAGATTGTTTACAGTTCTAATTTTTTTTCTAACTTAAATATTTTAAACTTATGAATTAACCACATAATTTTGTCAGTACTGACAGTTTTTAAACTTCAATATTCAAGAAAGTTGACAATTTTGACAAATTCTTTACAGTTAAAATTTTTTTTTTTAACTTAAATATCTTTTTAGTTATGAATAGACCACGAAATTTTGTAAGTACTGACATGTTAACAGTTTTGAAATTATTAACAGTTTCATGAGCATTTAGAAATTTTTCAGAATCTCACAGTTTATGCAAGTAAAATATGTCACGTTTCCATGAACAGTAAGACTTTTTGCATTACTAATCACCCTTTAACTGCAGAAATAATAAATGTTTCGACTACGTGAAATTATATTATGAATTGCCGATAAAACAAGTGTTAAGTCAGTAAACAAAATTTAAAATGGTTAAAAAACTTAGAGAATATCAAAATTAAAAATAACGTCGAAACAATTATAATTCACAAGAGTTATAATTCATACCTCATTATTGATGATTCCAGTACACAAAGTAAGTTCCAGAAAAATACTATAATTGTGCAGGACAAACAATTTTTGTGAGCTCACAGACAGACGAACTTTTTTTCTGAATTATTTCCTACTGCCTAAGAAGTCAAAAGAAAATTTATTTTTTCGAAAAATGACTTTACAGTAACAGAACGCTCAATTCGCATAACTAAATAATGTAAAACACTTTATCATGTTTCTAAAAACATTTTTATTCTGAAACTGGAATAGGTAATTATTTTTAATTTTTTCAACCAAGCACTTCACGAATACAGCGAATAAACCTACAACTTATTTTTGGACTTTCAATTTATTACAAAAATACAGTTTATGAAGTTCAAGTAAAATCTAACATTCTTGAACTTCAAAACTTTTTTTTATACTCAGCAACAACTCCATCTCAGGTAAATAAAACCTCCTAGCAAAGTCGACTAACCGAATTCAAAATTAGGGGCAAGCTAAAGTTTGTATGCCTGCGGTCGAGCTGCTGGATTGAGTTTCTGGTTTGCGAGTCAGCCTAGATCTTGTCCTATACTCTCGTTATATGCTTCATAACGTTAGCGCTTGATTTACGCATTACCATCTTAACGACAATTTGAGCCTTTTTTAACTCTCACCTATACTCTTCTAATTCACCAATTTAAACGTCTTTCGTTTTTCTAAAAAAAATCTCTTTTTTTCTTTTAAAAGTTAAGTTGATGATGAACAAATGGCAATCTGGAAAAATTCACTGAAAATTTCATTTCTTTTTTTTTTTACAAAAAAAAACAATAAAATCTTCCCTCCTCTCGACCCTCCCCAAATTTACCACAGTTGCCTTCGAAACAGCACGTTAAGCGGTCGATTCGTTGAGCAAGTTTTTCTTCATTCGAAATAAAGGCAATTAAAGTTGAAGTTCCACTACCACCTCCTCCTCCCCACCACCCCTTCAGGGCAGCCTCGTCCTTTACTTCGAAGAAAACGAAGAAGAAAGCTATCCCCTTCGCCCAAGGGGGGAGGGGGGGTCGGTTTGAATGAACGAGGGCAGAAGAGAAAGAGATTTTCTTCGCCCTCTCCCTCCCACTAACCCCCCTCCCGCAGGAGGGGGGGGGTGGCTGGTTTTTGTCATTTGAAATATGCCAAGGGGCTGCTCGAGGCGAGGAATGATAAAATGGCGACGCCAGACAAAGGGGCGATTTTTCCTCGCCCGCTTTCTCTTTTGTTTCCTTCCTTGTAATGAAAGCTCGACCCGTGGGTGCAGTCTTACCCCGTTTTAATGCCTTTTGCAGCGGCCTTTCTTTTCTACGTTCTTGCTTGGGTACAAGTAAGAAGGTGAAAGAGCGATGAGGGGGTGGGAGTTGGGGGGTGTTTTTTATCTTCTCAGTAAAGACTTTCTATCTCCTTGGAGCTAAGGGGAAGGGGGTGGAGTAGGTAAGGTTTGTAGGCGATCGGGGTTAGTCTTTATCGCGCCGTTTGTAGTTGGCCATTTTTCGGCGACACTTTCGGGGGATGTTCTGTTGGGGGTTGATTTTTTGCGGATAAAGGGGTGGGCTCAGAGAAGTTTGGCGAGATATGCGGTGATTTGTGGGTTGGTGGTTCGGGAAGAACTTATTTTTACGGGGTTAAAGGAGAATTTTGAATAAGGTTTGGAGTTGTAAAATGACGTGGGTATGGATTTTAGGAAGCAGATTTTTAGTTTCGATGAAATTTCGTAGAATTGTATAAAAAAAGTATATTGAGATCAAGTTTGTAATTATTTTTCGTGGCAAAATGGATTTTGTTGAAATTTGTGTTCATTTTAATAATTGAATATAAAGGAATGTGCTGAAACTTTTAGTTGAAGTTATTTCTTGTAAATAAGGAAATCTGTCGATGATTTGCTTTATTTTTTTGAAATTTTATTGCAAGAAAAACAAAATTTTTATTGACATTAAAATTTCCATTTGGTAACCACAAACCTATGAAAAATTTACATAAACATGATAAACTTTTTTCAATTGTTTGTCTCCCTATATTGTTGCGAGATGCAAAATTGTTGAAAAGTATCTATAACTTTTTTCGCGATTCTTTTACGCAACTCAAGAACGTTTTCCCTTTTACACTTATATTTTAAAAAAATAAATTATTTGTCCGAACTCTCAATTCATATTGGAAAGTTTTTTACGACCACTCAAAAAGTGAACTATATCAATATTCTCTGTGTCTAATAATATTCACTAAACGTCCTTTGTCGTTTTATTTTTATTTTTATATTTAAGAAATATAGATATGTCTCAGAAAAGATTCAATACAGTTCACTTTAATAGTTTTTATTTTTTGAGGATGCAAAAAATAAAAATTTTTTCCAATTATTTTGTGTCCCACCACAAAAAAATTCTTTGATTCATATTTTTCTTGGAATAACTAACTTGAACTTTTGTTAGCTATGTACAGCTTTTTTTCTGCAGTCTAATATATTTTTATAAAGACCTAATAATTCTAAAATTAATATGTTTCTACAAATTTGCTTTCTCCGATACTTGTGTGTAGGAATCTCAAACTTGGGTAAAAAACTTCAGATTTTCTCTTATTAAAATTGAAGTGTCTTAAAATTAAGGAGAAACGATTGTGAATGTTTGTTTTTCAAACGAGATTATAGTTTTTTGTTCATATTAGTATTCACGAATATTTTTTTTTTAAATATTATACGTGCAAAAAAAATCCTTATGAAATTGTAGAGATATAACAAATTTTTTACAACTGAAATCACTCTTTTCTTGTTAATCAAAGAACTTTTGAGACATAAAGTTTTCTTTGAGCAACGAAAATTACTTGTAACATTAGAATAAAGTTTATTGAGAAACAAAATTCAATATATCAGTACTAATATTTAATATGTATTTTACATTGCTCTTCATAGCTTTACTTTTATTCTACCAATAACATATACACTTAAAATGTTTTCCCTAAATAAAATAGCGAATATAATTGATAATATTCTATACCTTCGAAAAAAGAGTGATTCACCTCAACGTTAGAAAATTATAGTAATTTTACTTGAGGAATACATTACTTGTACCCAACACTGTCTATGAAAATTTTTGGACAGTTTCTTCCAATTTCAAACATTCGCATACTTTTTTTTATTGATTGACTCAAACTACCAAACTAGGTAATTTTTGTAATTGACAAGAAAATTTTTTCTGAATATATTTTATTTGAGCACCACTGGCGAGAGTAAGGGTTGTTTAGCATGATCGCCATTTCAAGAAGGGTCGCATTTTAAGATTTTCACTCGCCCCAAGCGAACCCTTCTTATTAAGAAGGGATTCGCTATTTCGATGGATTTTTCCACGAGGGATTCTTCGCATTCGGCCCGGCATCGCCCTGAATGCGAAGTTTCTGAAAGGGTAGAATGTAAATATTATCCCAGATTTCTTCATTAGCTATGGTAACAACCCTCAAAAAAACGGGGCTCGTTGAATTATTCACGTACTCTCATTTTTATTTGCTCATTTTCGAGTGGAAATAAAAAAAAACGAGTTTAACATGCGATAATATGGAAGAAAAAATCGTTCATAAAATATTAAAAAAAGAAACATTTATCATTCTCATCACACAAAACCTTTGTGTAAAAAAACTTTTCAAAAGAAATGTATGGATGTCACAACTAAATACACAGTAAAATTTGTCTTTTTTAAAACTTTCTTTTCATCAACAAAAAATATAGCTTTTTATAACATCACCGTTTCTATGGTTGTGGTGACTATAGCTTTTTTTTTCGTGCAACTAAATGAATCAATAGATAGTCCTCAAAAATTAGAAGTACTAGTAATTTTTATAACCTACGAGATGATTGCATTTTTTAAAACCAATAGTCTTTTATTTTGAAATTTCGATAGTCTCGACGTGTTAATTTTAAGAGTCCTCGTCGACTTTGAAATCTAGGCGAGGGTCCAGGAGGTGTCGGCTCGAAACTTCGAGAGCTCTAATGTTCTCGGAACGCTTGAACACTTGCTGGCGTCCTGCAACGCGACCAGTACAAATAACCCTAAACGTTTTGCACTTATTCGTGATTACTCCAATACCAATATGCTTGTAAAAGTTCTTAATTTTTTACTTGGGTTATTTTATGATGAAATGTCACGTAGTATTAAGGATTAGTTTTTCTGTCGAATGAAAATAAGACTCAATTTCATTAGTGAAATCAAGTTTGCAAGACATTATTACAATTTGATAGTTTGAAACGTTCTTAAAATAAAAGTTTTTTAGAGAAATTCTATTAACTGAATAATTCTAGTTGTATAATTATTTATTAAATTGTTGAAAATTTAATTGTATGTTTAATGCGTTAATTTCAACCTTTTCGTTGCAAGAACTTCATTTAAAATTGTGAAAAATATATTATTTAGATAATTTATGATTTCTGAATTAAAAAAAATTTATAAAATTCCGTAATTTGATTTCATCTACATAAATGAATAAAATAGAATAACTAAAAAAAATTTATTTGTTCTTAATAACTTGATTTTGGCTCTCAGAAAACATAAAAAATTCTTATCTTTTGCAATCGTTTGAATTATACAACGTTGAATTTAGCATCCAAAAACAAGTCACAGGAAATAAATAGAATTTATAAGTCTTTCAAAAATTTATTAATATTAAAAAAACCTTAATACTCGGAGTATATAGGAAAATAATCAGAATTTTCAGAACTTGCAAACCTTAACAAAAGTTCTGGAAACTTGATAAACTCTTTCAAAATAGTAAAGTACTGAGACAAGATTTATTTTATTTCTTGTTGTTTTCACAATTTTCGCGTGATAAACAGCAACCTAATAAAAATTCAAACGTTTCAAAGTTTTTTTTCCGAATTTCCAAGAAAAAATTACATCAGACTCCTAAAAACTTCGAAAACTTTAGAAAAGTTTTGAGAACTTTACCTACTATTTTCGAATTTTATTAAATTAAAAAAACTTTATAAAAAATTGCTTTTCCTAAATTGTTTTTTAATTCAAAAGATTCAGTTTGAATTGAAAACGCGAAAAAAAGACTCGATATCCGAACACCCCAAAATAAGAAAAATATTAAAATTTTTATAATAATAATTTTCGAAACACATTCATTTTTCCCTTTTCCATAAACTTTTTAAACACATATCAAACTTTTGGAAAACTGCGTAAAAACTTATCAACTTGTGAACTTCAAAAAAAGTTTGACGTAGAACCTTGAAAATCGAATTTCGACTCTTTCGTACATTTTTATTGATTTCTCCCCGCATGGGGCAGCTAAGGGGCGCCATCCGACAGTCTTACCCCCACCCCTGGCCTCCGCCACCCCTTCGTTCCTTCTTCTTTCATCCCTACTTTTCATTTGACGCCCCCTACCTCCCCACCGGCCACCCTCTTCGTTCTATCGCTGCCTCCCCAAGAAAATACAACCACGAGAAAACGAAGGAAAAAAATTGTCTTGAAATTTTCTCAACGTGAATCAGTATCATCTGCAAAGACTTTTGATTTATAGCTAAAATTTCACATTACGCTGTTTTTGATCATTTTGAATGCAAATTTTGTATCACAAAAGAATAAAATGTGTTTTTCAATAACAGGGAAAGTTGGATAAATATTTCTCGAGTTGCTTTGAACTTGAAATATGAAAAACTTGATGCAATAAATTTTTTATTTTTCGATTTGTAAGTCAAAATTCGATTGATGATGTCAGTGCAAATGAAAAAAAAAGTATTATGTTATTTAATATTTATGTATTACAGATTACAAACATTGTATACAGATTATGTATTATAATTTATTATTATGTATTACTAATTATAAGTAACAATATAACGTTAATCATAATTCAGTCGTTTGCATTTGACTATGTATGAACAAATAATGAAAAAGTACGATATTTTACTGCTTTGAAAATCGATGGTGTTTCGATGATGATGAGAAAATTATGATGTAAATTCGAAAGCTGCGGATCAGATGAAAATGAAAACGCTCACATGGTTCGATGCACAGTCTGTTATAGCCTCGTATGATTATGCGTAACAACAATGGTGAATTTGACTCAGGCTGATAAAATGAATTTTCAATGAACCAATAAACCAAGCTTATAATTTATCAGTTTGGCAGAGAAAAATTACTGAAAAAACAAAAAAGCTCTATTAGTCTGTGATTGAAAAAAGACTTTATTATTTGCATTGAAGAAAGGTTTAATTTTATATTGTTTGCCTTGAAAAAATCAATTTGATAAGTCGTAAGTAATTAAGAAAATGTTCTTGGAATATTCTTGAAAAGGTTCTAAAATACAAGAACGAGAAATTATATTCCATAAAAATGTTGTAGCTAATGTTTTTCTAGTGTATATAAACGAAAAATCTGAAAATAAGTAGGATATTGATTCTTAGAACTGAAGATTTGTTTTATTCGTTTTTAATTGGAAATTCAAATGTTCTGTGTGGAAAAAAAAATTTTTGTTAATCATTTTTCATTTGGCAAAGGCATTTTGTGCGAAATGAACTTTTTCGATTTTGAAAATGTATAACTCTTGAAATGAGAAGATTTTCTGTAATTTGTATTAAATAAGTAACTTCATTTTTTTAAGCACGTCCTGGAAATTCAAACTGTGGCCCAATCCAACATACAATAATTATTTAAGCTGTAAAATGAAAAAAGTGTGTGTTTTTTTTATTGCTGCTAAGTTGAAAAATGATAACGTATACACAACAAAATTAAAAAAAGTTGCAAGATAAATGTTTTACAATTTGGTAAATTTTTACAAATCTGTTTCAAAGATAACTACAGTGATGATATCAAATAAAGAGTTAATTTTTAATTATATGTTTTTCAACACATAAATGACAAACGAGAAAATGAGAAAATGCACGAACAATATTTTATGTTTAAGTATTATCAGATGTATCAAACAGATGATTTTGTGTATTTAATTCATACTTGAAAATTTATTCATATATTTTTTTTATGTGTTACTTATTTAATATCATAGTATATTAGCGAAAATTTTATAATAATATGATAATAATTCAAGAAAAATGAAGGAAATTGACTGCAAAATATGATATGATACAACAAATTGATAAAATATAATAAATAAAAATATTTTACAATAGGTTCTGAGTTATAAATATATACCTATTATTTACAGTTTTTATTATATGTTATAAATATTAGGTATTCATTATTTATATTATAGAAACATTTTACTGATTTCTTTTGAATATGGTAAGATTATTACAAAAGTTCAAATGAAACTTTACCATGAACAGAAAAAAAATTCAAATAAAATATTTAATCAGTTATATTTTTAACTGTATGAAGAATGAAGAGCGTTTAATTTTTGTTTGACATTAATGATCTCTGTTTTAGTATTTTTCATAAATTTCATTCCTCACCTCAAAATCCAATTTAAAGTCTTTTCCAAAATAAGCCTTTAAGTTCCAAATTCTGAATTAACAGATAAAAAAATTAACTTTTTCAACAACTGAAACCGTCCAACTTAGCTACATAAATGAAAATAAATTTTCAATGTTATACACTATGTTTTCATACATCCATCCTCTTTTTATTCAAAATTGTAATAAACAAATAATGAAATATCATAATAATAATATTATCAATCAATAAATATCTTAATAAATAATTTAAATGTTAATGAAAATCAACAACATCATAAAAACCGATTCCAACTTCCCCAACAACCGAAAAATCCCCGTATCCCACCTCTAACCGAATCATATAAAAAAAACTCACCCTCCCGGAAAAAGCGAAATGGTAAGCAACCCCTTTTAATCACTGAAAACCCCGCGAGGAAAAACCTAAACGAATTTCCCGGGAACGGGCGAAATTGAAATCACCTCTTTCCTGATCTCGTATTTGCCCCGACAAATTAAGCGCGGCCCGAACGTGCGAAGGCGAGGGATGATAAAAAAAAAAAAAAAAAGTAGAAAGCAAGGGGTGGGCAGGGGTGAAAGAGCGTGATAGCACCGCAGAGCGCGGCGGCACCTGTGGGATGAGGGGGAAAAAAAGCGGGGAAACCACCTGTTTGAAAAAAGCGTCCCCACAGGGCTTGTGAAAAAGCGCGAGGGAGGGAGACGGAAAACGAGGGAGAAAAGGAACGAGTGTCGGCGCGTGCCACGGGGAGGCCGCTCTCGTTTACGCACAAGTGCCAAGGGTAAAAGGCGAGCCGCATTTTTTATGGGGCAGTTCGTCTAGGTACAAATGGCCCGGTATGCGGAAAAAATGCTGTGGCTCATTGGGGTGCTCGGTTGGGTGTGGGGTTTTTTTGTCGGTTACCCTTGTTGGCGCTGTTGACGAGTCTATTTCGAAACGTTTTGTAGATTAGTGAGTTTGGTCGAGTGTATAATTTTAAATGTTAGAATCGCATATGTATGATTTTTCTGTTTTTTGTTTTAGGAACCGTAAGCTGTGTCATGTATGGATAATGTTTTGAAAAAAATTGTAAGTTTGGACTCTTTGAAATGAACTCTACATGGAAAAAAAGAAGTTGTTGTAGCAGCAAAAAGACGCTGACAGAACGAATTTTTTTTTGTAGCAGTAGCTTTTATTTTGTTACCCCAATAAATATTTTTCGTTCCCAGAGCACAATTATTAGGAATAAAAATCCATTGCATCGTTATTGGGCTTTATTAGCAGAAAAGATTTGTTGAGGCAACAAATAAATAAGTTACTGCTGCAAAAAAATTTGTTGTCAAGTTGCGTTAAAACGGAATATTGTTCCGCTGATACAGCAAACCCTTTTTATTCTAAACATTTAGAAAATAATTTCAATAGCCAAAAATTATAAAGAATATTATGTTTCGAGTGAAAAAAATTATTTACACTATAAAAACAATGACAAATACAAATACCCAAAAATATTACAATTTTTAAATTTTTTAAAGATATTTTTGTCTGTTTCAAATACAAGCTTATAGTTATGTATTGATCTTAGGCATTGACAGCATTGTCTATAATTTTTGAATTGTACAGATCATGTTATATTTTTGTGGAACACAGAAAATGAAATTTGTTATCTTTAACGTAGTTTCGATTTTTTCCAAAATATTCATTTTTTGAAAGTATTGCAATCATGAAAAATACCTTAACATAAAAATACCACTCTCTTAATAATGAACGAATTTCATACTGTCAATCAAAAAAATGTGGGAATTATGTAAGTCTTTTCTTGTTTTCTTTTTTTTCATATTTATTAACTTCTTTATTACTTAGATAAGATTTTGGATATCAAAACAAGAAATTGAATCATTGATTTTTGGAACTGAAACAAGTAGAATATTTTATGGAAAAACTAGAAAAACATTGACATCTGTTCCAAGAGACACTTACTTTATTGTCTTTTATTGTCTTGAATTATGAAAAGTTATTAATTTCAATCAATCACGTTTCAAAAATGATAAAATGCAGTAATGTGACACACTAAACTTTTTTTTTAAGTTCTCGTAATACTCAAATTTCTTGCATAGGAATTTGTTTTTCTTACTAGAACTTCTGAAGTTCATGCAAATTTGACGATTTTATATTAGGAACCTCAAAAAATCATAAAAAAAGTTATTTCTAATGGAATTTTCGTCTTAAATTCCAAAAAAGCATTATTATTAAAACATTATTTAAATCATTATTAAAACATTTTTTGATTCAGAAAAATTATTTGATCGGGATTGAATTTTTACTATTCGTACAAAGTGACAAAATAAAAACAGTGTAAAATATAAATTTTTACAAAGATTATCATTCAAAATTCTGAGACAAAAAAACAAGTAAGTGTCTATGAAAAAATTTTAAATGGCTCATTTTGTTCGAGATTAGGTTTTTTTCGTGCGACTTAAAAGAAAATCATGAATTGTACGAAATCAGAAGAAACTGAAATTATAATTCAATTGAAATTTGTATATTTTAGTTTGTATCAATTAAAAAAAAACGATTGAAGAAATTTTTTATTGATTCAAAATATGTACAATAAGAAAAAATAAAATAAAAACAAAACAAAATAAGTAAGAATTTATTATGAAATTGTATCCTCACTTTGAATTCAAAAATAAATACATTACGTTTTTTTTATTCCTGGCATTTCAATACTGCTCTTATAAGGAACATTTAGTCACATAATGAAAAAATTTCACAATCTCCAGAGCAAAAATGCCGCATAGTTTTTAATTTTACAAACGTTTTTATATTTATTTTTCATTTTCTTTCATATTTTAATAATCAATATAATCTTAATAAAAATATACAATGCAAGTCGTTCTTGATTGTCATTTTTATATATATTTCTATATTTGTGAATTTTCGTAGTCAAACAAAATTAATAACATTGGTTATAACTAATCGATGATTTTACTATTTTTATTTATTAGAAGTGAGCTCACTTCTTTTATGAAACTTTATTCAAGTTCAACATGTTAAGAATTAGATCCTGAAAAAAAATCCTGCAAGAAGACTGATCCAATTAACCGATGGCTTTATTAATGAACCTAGTAATTAATTGTAAATTTCATTTACGTACTAAACAACTTGTCATAATTATCATTCTAGATTCAAAGTATTTCAAAAATGCCTTATACATAACTACCAAAATTCTTTCGAAAAATTTAAACTTTTTTCTAAAAATTCCAAAACCAGAACTGCTAAAGGGTAAAAATACAGGGTTCGCGTCCGTGCTTATCCCGGACACGAACCATACCCGAGGGTGGGTTTCACCCTGTGGCGGCATCACAAGGCAAAGCTGGAAACCAAAATCTTGCGTTTCAACTCCACAAGATCAGCATCATCCGCAATCGCAGGGGATGACAGCGACGAAAGAAAATTGACGCTCGGGGTGAACGAGCGTCGCGTCATTGAAATGATCGCCTTGAAAATTCATGCGGCGAGGGCGACGATAGTTTGTCAGCGGCGTAATTTCCCTCGCAGTCGCTTTTTCAATTAAGAAATTACGGTCTGGAACCCCAGCGCGAAGAAGCGCCGTTTCCGGGGTGAAGGAAAACGAATGTAGCTCGCGTTAAATCTTCATGCAAGTCCGCGGGATCGCATTAGTGTTCAGGTAAGCATGTAAAGGAGGGGAAGGGTGTATTCGGTTTTTAACGAAAATTAACGGCGCCCATCCGAGATTCTGCAGATGCTCCACGCAATCTAATAGCCGGCAAAGTTACTGCGGCCCCGCGGCTTTTTCTAATTTATTATTTTCATCCCCATGAAATTTCGCAAAGGTCCTTTTCGCGTTATTGCCGGATTTGTGAATGTACCGAGGGCTGGAATTTTGAGGTTGATCTGTGGTACGAAGAGTGAATTAAAGGGAGTTATCTTTAAATAATGGAAATTGGTGAGGTCTGGTTAAACGGGAATTTATTTATTTTTCGAATTTTTTATTATTTTTACTGTAGAAAAATGCAGTTTAAAATAAATTTTGTTGTATACAGTACTAAACAGTATATAAGAAGTAAAAAAATCTAAGAAAATTTAACAGGTTTTTGTCAATTTATAGAATTACTGGAAAATTTTTAAACTGCTAATGATCACTTCGATTGAGAACATTTTTCTTTATCAGAAAGGATAAAATTATTCTTTGTTTTTTATGAAACTCCTATATTCCAGAATATACTATTCCAAGTCATCAATATCACTCCAAATTCAAAATATTTCAAAACTGCCTTAAAAGTAACCCAATTCTTTCGAAAAATTTGAAATTTTGTCTAAAAATTACAAAACCAAAACTACTAAATTATTATAAATATAATATATTTATATTAATTTTCATTTCAATGAATTAAATTTATTAATTTAATTTTTAATCCAAATAATTGAATGTTTCAATTTAATTATTTATAAAAATCATTTAAATTATTCATTCTCAATTATTGAACATTTTAAATAAATAATTGAATTAAAAAAATGAAATAAATTATATATGAAGGAAGAATTATTTTGAAGACATATTTGCAAATAATAAAATCTGTCAGAATTTTTGTCATATGATTGAATCTTTGGAATTAAGGTTTTCGGAAATTTGAAATTAATTCGTGATATTACGTAAGACTATACTGATATTTAAAAAAATGCAGTATTTGGCAGTGAAATATTTTTTCATACAACATTTTGGGTTTTTACAAATAATTATTTTTAATATTCTAAACGTCGCCAGTGAAGTGGAACTTGCAAATCGTGGTTAGAACAATTTCCAGAAATATAAATAGCTATTTAAGAGCTGTAAAATAATATCACAAAATACTATACAAAGACGAGATTGAAAACGTCACTAAATTTATATTTATATAGTAAAAATATGGCAAATTGATCACATACGAAAATGTATATTATTTGTGACAAGTGTTCATATCTTGAAAAAACATATATTTTATGGAAAATAAGTAATTGGGCATTAAAAATAACCTGGAAAATTCACAATTAAAACAGCATTAAATTTTTTTTCATTAATTACCACAGTGTCTGCAGATGTTTACATTTCAGATAGTCTCGATAGTTTATAGATTTTTTTTTTTTGTAATTTTATACACACCTGGCAGTTGACATATTTTTAACAGTTCCGAAAATTATCACATTCTTTTATAAGTTTTGATGAGTGGCTGATGATAAATTATTAAATAATTCATAAACTTCTGCGCCTGTCATTCAAATCGTACAAAATTAATTGTATCTTTTGCATTTTTCTGAGTAATTATTTTGGTTGACAAAAGTTAATGAAATTGAAAATCTTCAAGTTCATGAAATTCCTCAGAATTCCTATGAGTGTTAAGATTAAAATAAATTTCGTGTAAAATTTTTTTTAGCTCCTCGCTCTCGATTGTTCTTATTTTCTTTCGTTATATTTACATAAAATTTCTTAAGTCTGCAATTTATCTGCATCTAACAGTAGATGATATAGAAAATTATAGAAAAAGAGCGATTTTTCAATTATTTATAAAAATTGAGAGCACTTGTAAACATCCATAGAAAAATCTATTTTCTTCACATTTGACTATCCTCAAGAAAAAAATTAAAAAAAGTTCATTCTGTTCAAAAATCATCTTAAAACAATTTACAAAAAATTCAACCTTTATTGAAAATTAATTTAAGGATACAAATTTCTTAAATGAAAAAAAAATTCATGCGTCTTAATTCTTAGGGTCTATACTTGATGAAAAAAATGTTTTCACTCAATTCTTGAAACTTAAAATTTTCAGAACTTAAAAATATTACAGTTGCTTACAAAAGTCAAATTAAATTCACAATCACTTAATCAGAAGATATATATATATATTTAAATTTACATTCGAATTAATCAAATAATTCATAATTTAGTAATATATTCATTTCTTAGTATTAATGAATGATTAATTTATTAATAATAAATAAAATTAATTTTATTTGAAATTATTTATGCTCTTTCGTGATTGACCTTATCATATGATATGAGATAAGATTGATATGTATTTCTTTGAAATTGGATTTTTGAAAATTTCTAATGCACTGTCGTCAGAACTTTTGAAAGAGTAACATTTCGTTACGATTTTATTACATTACAGTAATGCTCATCGTACCGCTGGCTATCGTAGTGCAAGGTTTTGGCCGCTTCCCCTCCAGCGTTGCCCTCACTCTCTCGCTTGAGGGGAGCG
>JAPYZL010119161.1:0-23163 GCA_030522825.1 Platygaster orseoliae
AATACTTTGAATGATTCAGATGTAAGAGTTTTTTTATAATAAAGTTACATTTTTATCGAAAAAACAGCGAGAACTTAGTTGCGCACCTAATATTATAAACATCATTGATGACAATCAAAATAATAAATAATTATTGATTGCAGTTAATTCTCGATCAGAGAGATTATGTTTTTACTTTTTCTCTTATAATGATTGATATTTATTTTTGAGCGAAATTAAGCAAAATTTTGATTAGTTTTCAATTCTGATTGTAGTATAATTTTTTCATAGTTCAAAGTTTAGAATTTGAACATTTCAAGTAAAATAAATTCTGAGAAATTCGATGTTGCAAAATTTATGATAAAATTTCATTACGGAGAAGAGATTTTATATTCATTAGAAATATTTTTTTATGTAAAAGATTCCATTAACGAAATTTTAAGTTTTGAATTTGTATTGCACTTTGCAACTTAATATTAATATCAATATAAATGTTAATTATCTTGAATAATAGATATCCGTCAAAAAATTGTGTGTTTTTTTTTTAATAATAATCATTGATATTTATTTTTGAGCGGATAACTGAATTTGTCGAACTATAAAAACACATTATTCCCTTTTTATTACAAGTTATAGATGATAATCTTTTTTCCTTCTAAATTGTTACATACAGTTGGCACGTGACTGCAAATACCGTAGCACGACCATAACTTACAGCATCGGAAGCGAGACTTTTACAAGTTGCGGTCACATGCTCCTGGATCCAGGCTACACGAGCGTTTTGACTTGGCAGGCACTCAGCAGCAACGAGGCTCTTCCCAAGTTTTCCGTAGGAGACAAAATTCCCATTCAAGAAGTTTGTATTATGAATTATATCCAATGAAATTCAAACGGGTGCTTTTTATAAGAATAGCAGAAGGTTATATTAAATTTTGGTCAAGTAAACAATTTCTTTTATACCTCAACCATCACTAGTGAGTTTTTCACCTCATGCACAGCAAAGAAAAAATTGAAAATTGTGTTGAGCAATGTGTAAAACGCCCTTATAGGTCACGTGACTCGAACATTCCCGAATATTATCGAACATCTCCGAAAAATTCCGAACTTACACGAACCCTTACGAACATAACCGAGAACATACTCCAATATTTCCGAACATAACCGAACACTTTCAAACATATAATTTCAAACAATAACTGATAATATTTAAATAATGATTTTAATTTAATCAAAGTTAATTAAATTTGATTGATGTAATTTATTTTAGAAATAAAATTTTTTCTATTGAACATTTCTTAAAATTGCAACCATAAAAATTTTAAATATTTGACGTAGTTCTGATAATGGAATGAAATTAAATCACGAGAATTTTCAATCCATTTATGCCTTCGATTACTGAAATATGTCTGAACCGTAATTTTCATTATTGCTGTAGGCCAAAATTGGCGAGTACTACACGCAACCGCCGGATTACTTGACAGAGGCAGAACTTATAACTTTGATGGAGAAGCATGGGATCGGCACAGACGCTTCCATTCCCGTGCATATCAATAACATCTGCACCAGAAATTACGTGAACATAGCCTCAGGTCGTAAACTCGTGCCAACAAGCTTGGGAATCGTTCTCGTTCACGGATATCAAAAGGTATTATTAATCTTAATCAAGTAGTAATTATCATTTATGAATTTTGATCTCCGGAAAATCTCCGGGAATTTTGTTTTTGGAAATAACTGGACACCTTGAATTATGCATCTTCTAGAAAAAAGTCTTAAATTTTAATTTTGTAGATAGACGCAGAGCTCGTTCTCCCAACGATGCGCTCTGCAGTGGAGGAACAACTAGACTTGATCGCCTTAGGACGCGCCAACTTTCACGCCGTTTTGCAACACACGATTGAGATTTTCAAACTCAAGTTTCACTACTTCGTGGAGAGCATTGAAGCCATGGACCAGTTGTTTGAGGTGTCGTTTTCCCCACTTTCCGCCTCCGGAAAATCTCACTCGAGGTAATTGAAATTTTGTATGAAAAGTTGATAGTGTTATACAATATCAATTATGATTTTATTTTAGGTGTGGAAAGTGCCGGCGATACATGAAATACATTCAATCGAAGCCTTCGCGATTGCACTGTTCCCAGTGCAACGAGACTTACAGCCTTCCACAAAACGGAAATATTCGGATATACAAAGAGCTCAAGTGCCCGTTGGACGATTTTGAGCTTTTGTCTTGGTCTTCCGGAGTCAGGGGAAAAAGTTTCACTTTTTGCCCGTATTGTTATAATAATCCGCCTTTCAGGTAATTTGGTAGAAAATGAAAAATGAGATTGGATTTTAGTGGGGGTGTGTGGGGTAGAGAATTTCAGGGGTAGGGTAATCCCGAAAATGTTGGAAAATCCCGAAAATGTCGGAAATCCCGAAAATGTCACGAAATCCCGAAAATGTCGGGAAATAGCATTTACCGTTCTTTTTTTGCTTATTCCAGGGATATGAAAAAAGGAATGAGCGGGTGTAATTCGTGCACGCACTCGACGTGCCCCCACGGAATGAACTCGAACGGGCTGTCGAGCTGCTTGGAATGCGAGGCAGGAATCCTCGTGCTGGACCCCTCGGCCGCCCCGAAATGGAAATTGATCTGCAACCGTTGCGACGTTATTATAAACTTGTTCGAAAGCGCGCACAAGGTTACGGTTGAAGAAGAGGCCTGCGAATGCGGAGCCCAACTCGTCGTCGTCGAGTACAAACAAGTGAGAGGTTTTTCCTTGAATGTGTTATGTTCTGTTTTTACTTACAGGCATGTTTTCTGGTTTTTTTTTGCCGTAGGGTAAAAAAATGACTGCTTTTAGTCCTTTGATGCATAGTATACTATTTTTATTGTAAGACAGGGAAATATGTTTTGATTTTTTTTTTTTAAGATTATGTAAGAGTTAAAAAAACTTTTAGAACAGTTTGACTATTAGAGTATAGAATTTTAGAAAGCTAAGTAGAAATTTATATCAGAAAATGATTGAATAAGTAATGAGGGAATATGAAAAATTCTAATGTTAGTTACTTGAAAATCACAAAAGTTGAGTTCCATTTTATAACATACATTTATTATTATTATAGTTAACTAGATCGTCAAAAATTGAATATCATAAAATCCAAAAAAGAATAAATTTTTGTAGCATTTCAGGACTTTTTTCAATTTTTGTAATTTATGTTATTGATACGATTTTGTGCTATTTCTTGGTGTTTTTAGATTTCTTGTAATTCTATGATTCACTTTACAGATTTCTCGAATTCGATGCTCAAGTATTGAAATTTACAATGATTTTGAGTGTCTTGTATTTTTTTAGATTTTTAAATTATTTGTAGATTACAATATAGATTTATAGAATTCGATACACTAAAATTATAATTTTTAAAGATAGTTATCCGGGAAATTTGGATCTATGTATGTTTTGAAAATTTTATGAATATTTTATATTTTCGTACTTTTTAAAGTGTTTATAAGATTTTGTAGTGTTTTATAGAATTCTTATAGATTTCTACTATTTATCTAGATTGTTATATAAGTTTTTTTAGGATTTTATGGTTTAGAGTTCCAAGTTATATAACTCTGAAAATACCAAAAATTGTGAAATCGATAACATTATTACAAAAACCAGATGGTCAAAAATAATAAATAAAAAAATCCTGGTAAAGAGTAAATTAAAAGTTATTATATAATTTCAACAATGACCACATTTAATATATTCATATACTTTTTTAATATTATTAAATTATTATAAATTTCTTTTATTTTTATTATTCACTTTACAGATTACTGAAATTCAATGCTAAAGTATCAAAATTTTTAACACGTTTAAGTTTTTAATTTTTTCAAAAATTTATAATTTATTTGTAGATTATTTATTAGATTTATAGAATTCTTATTTTAATACATTTTCAGAACTTTTGAAAGATGTCTGGGAAATTTTGAGCTACGTAGATTTTGAATATTTTATAGATTTTTTACATTTTCGTACTTAATGAAATTTTTACTATTTCTTTTGATTTTTCGATACATTTTTTCATAAAATCTAAAAATTCCAAGTTTCATAGATCGTGCGTATTTGTTCAGATTTTTCAGAAAACAGTTTTTCATAAAATTCTAATATTTCGAGTATTTCTTCAATTTATTTATAATTCGAAATACTTTTCGGTTTTTCTATGAATTTCTGTCTAAATTTCAAGAATTCGAAACTCCAGAGTTAAAAGTTTCTTAGATTTTCAAAATTTTTGTATAAATTCTAGTTTTTTGTTTTTGAAACGATTTTGAAAATTCTTTTTTTGATAATTTTCACCTAATCTTGCCATATTTTTTGTTTTTATTTTCATTGATTTAAAATTGCTGAAGTCTAAAATCCATAATTTTTTGATTATAGAATCCTGAAACTCTTCACGCGTAAAAATTCGTTAAAGATCTCACATTATTCCATTTTTTTAATTTCAAAAAAACTTTTTGACTTGGCATCCTTTGAAGAAAGGCAATTTCGTTGTTCCAGGATAAATCAAAACTTCCAAACGAAGCGACGGAAATGAAAGGCTGCGTTTTCTGCACTCCAGCGTTCTACCCTCTGGTGGAAAAACACCGCGCTGTCGCTTCGAAACCCGTGATGACGAAAGGGCGTGGCCACGGAAAAGGTCGTGGTCGCGGTAAACCTCGGCATCCGAAAGACAAAATGGCCCAACTCGCCGCATACTTTGTGTAATTTTCTATCCCGGTAATTTATAAATCGTGTAAAATGATGTTTAATGAAAATAAACTACAAAGAAAAATGAATTTCGTTGATAAACCCTTCCTACCCTTCAAAGATATGTTTTTGCAAAACATGCACTAAAAAGATACTTCTAGCACATCAAAAGCAATGGACGCCGTTCTTCTATGCGTGTTTTTGTTCTTTAATGCGTGTTTTTGTTCTTCTATGCGTATTTTTGTTCTTTAATGCGTGATTTTGTTCTTTAATGCGTGTTTTTGTTCTTCTATGCTTACCGTAAGTAGGGAGAGAACGGCATGTGCAGGCATTGGTGCATATGTGTGCGCATGCGCCGTGTCGTAAATTTACTCCCTCTAAGCCTCTTTTAGTTGCAAAATATATTAATTTTATAACTAATTATAATTTAATTATTTTGTATATTAATTTTATAACTTTAGTTACAAAATATATTAATTCTGAATTTCAAGGAAAATGAAAGAATCACTCGCGATTGCGTAAAAGAACGCTTGACGTGTTTTTCTATTGTCTACTTTTCTCAGAAAAATATTGCCAAGTACAGAACCTATCATTATATCGACAATTAGGTACAAAAAAGGTGTGAGAAGGTAAAAAAAAGACTATCGGTAGGCAATCACTTGAAGGAGCTTTGCCTGAGTTTGTAGACTTGGTTCGCGGACGAGTATGGCGCGTAGTAGCGACTTTGCGATAATAAGTGTGCGGTGTCCAAGTCGCATCGCAGAATCACGACACCGGACGGGTTCACTTTGACCTTGATTTTCGTCTGGGGCGTCAAAATACCGTAATTCACGTCTTCGTACAAGTCCTGAGAACATTCAAGTTTTTGGAATCATCAATTTCTTCAGTAATTTTGATTCTTATAAAAACCTTATAAAAAAATTACTTAAAATGAACTTAAAAATTGTTTGATAAAATCCAGTAACGTACTTCTACTTTGTAACCGGCGGGAAATTGTAGGCCCAATTCTTTGAGCGTCACAGAAACGTCCGAGGGAGTTCCATCGGTTCTCCTATTGACGAAGGCCACCGCGTAAGAATAGTAATTCTGGTACACGGGAGTTATCGGCCTCGCCCATATTTCAATGCCCTTGTGCTATGGAAAAAAATCCAAGAAATTTCAATTTACTCGCATCAAACAGAAATAATAGCTTAAATGACAATAAAGTTGCTCTTTTTTGAAAAGTGACAGTTTTTTCAGATTTTTAAGAGAAAATTCACGAAATTCAACATAAGTTCCAAAAAATCAGAAATTATGGCTTTAAAAAAAAAAAAATTGAATAGATAGTTGTAGGAACCTTATAAATCCTTCGACCTTGGATACCAAGAGGATCCTGATCGACGGCGATGATTTTCCTGTTCTGGAGGATGGCTTTGTACTCGGGGCGAATGGTCCTGAGGTCAACGGACATCAGGAGAGGCGCCGCCAAAATGGCCCATAAGGCCATTTGAGTCTTGCTCTGCTCGTAGCTAAGACCAAAGTTGCCGATTATCAGCATGTCCGGGTCGTTCCAATGGCCCGGGCCCGCGTTCGGCACAATCGCGTCTTGGTTATTTCCATAATAGTCGACTATGCTCTCGACACTGTTCCAAGAATCTTGGATATCGTCGTAGTTTCGCCACAAATTGCAGTGGTGAATAATGGCCGAGTAATTTGGCTGGAATTGTATATATTTCTTCACTAGTGTGGAATAGATATTTATGCTACAAGGGAGAAAAAGGATGATTCCAACGAGTGCAAAGTTTGGGCACTCGTTGGAATCATCCTTTTTGTCCCGTGTAGCATACAATATTTTTTCCCATGCATGTGTAAAAGTGGCCACTTTATTTTTATGGAATGCAGGAACGAAATCCTCTTTTTGGAGTACTCGCAAATCAGCGGCAGTTATCTAATAGGAAAATATTCATAAATCCCGGATCACAGGGAAGAAAGTTGCCTGATACGTGATTTATGAATGTTTTCCAGGGTTTTGTTGATATTTCCCGCTGATTTCCGAGTACCCCAAAAAGGGGCTTTTGTTCCCGCATTCCATAGAAATAAAGTGGCCTTTTTTACGGATGTCATTTTTATCATCCAGTATTGTTATTTTTTTATTATCATTACTTTTGTCTATTTTTCGTGAAATTAAAATGAATCATAAATCTTTTATACCTGATTCTCGTATATCACGAAAATGTCTCCAATAAATGATGAAATTGTTCATAAAATTATGCATATAATAATTAAGTTCCCCAGACTTGAATTTTTGCGAACCCACAAATTTCTGAGGGCATTGGCCTCTAAGCCCTAGAATTCCATAACTAGTGCTCATTTGGATAGTCTGTCTGGTCCCCAGGATTATTCATATTCGAAATTTCATTTATGTAAATTCCAGATCGAAATCTTCAGTCACAACATCTATTTGATGACCGGACTATTCGTTTTAGAAAAAACGAGGATTTCATGATTTGAGTTTTTACGAGAAATAAAGTGTGCAATCTAACCTGCATGCCAGCGTAGATTTGGTACACGGGCCAACTGCAGGAATAAATCATTGGTCGACCGGTTTGGTTCAAGTGGAAGCCGAACTCGGGGTAACCTGCGAAAAAGGCATTTTCCGATGCGGTTTTTAAAGTCGGATTCTATTTCAAGGCGTGTCTTGTCACCCGTAACAGTGAACAAGGAAATCAGAAAGAAAACTGTGGTTTTTCCATTTAAGTACTTGAAATGCAGATTCAAAGGGAAGGGGGGGGGGGTGAAACTATAACTTCAAAAATTAATTATTTTTTTAAGAAATTCGAAATTTTGGGTCTCGAAGAGTTTTTGCATTAAATAATTTCGATGAATTCGATTTTAAATACAAATTTTTAAAGTTTCATCATCTATAATGTAATTAATGTTCGATGATTTGAGTAAATAAGAAAATATTGAAAACTGCACAAAATTTTTCATTAATAAGTATTGAAGTTTTGTTATATGTATGTTCAGAAATTATTACTTTTATAGTTTGAGGAAAAAATTGATTGGAAATATTAAAGATCTCATTAGAAAAGCAGTTACGAAAAATCTCAAAATTTGGAAGGATATTCAATTTATTTGAAATTTTAAACTCTTGGAAGACAAATTTGACTTATTTGCTAAAGTCTGAAAATTGTGAGAATTATAAAATTTTTTAATATAAGAGGTTTTCAATTTTTTAAATATTGAAATCCTATGACATTTATAACACTCAAGTTTTTTTATTTGATTGACAGAATATTTTGTAGTAAAATTTTTCCAATTTTGTAACATTTAAGTAATTTGTAGAATTTAAAATGTAAACGTAAATTTTCAAAACTTTCTCTTTGTAAAAATGATTAAAATGTTCGAATGTATCTATTTTTGGGATTGAAAGTTATTCATATTTTTCCCATTTCACTTTATGTTATCAAGTCTGAAAAAGATATTGTGATGTTGTCTAAAGTTTTAAGGGGACTTTAAATTTTAAAAAACTTTTCAAAACTTTTTTTAAACTGTATATTACATAAAAATCTTAAGTACTCAATAAATTTTTTAAAAATCCTTTATATGAATAATTAATATCAAAATCTATCAAATAATACACTTATGTCATTCAACATTTTTGACTTGATTAACAGAATTTTTTAATGTAAAATTGTTCCAATTTTGTAACAGTTAAGCGTTTTGTAAAATTTAAAATGTTAGTTTGAATATGTGAAAAATTTTTCCATCTACACAAATTCCAAAATTAAATTTTTCAATGTCTCTATTTTCGGGATTGAAAGCTGAAATTTATTTGAATATATTTATATTTATTTTAAATTTATGAATGAGAAACATTGAATTCAAATGATAAGAGAACAAATCATCATTTTTGGAATGAATTTATAGAAATAGTCAACTGAATATTGTGTTACAAAATACGCAAAATTTTCAAAATTCCTATATCTAAAATATTCGAATCCCAAATTTTTTTGATCTTAAAATTTGGAATTTCTCATTAACTATATAAATATTGTTATATTATTTAATTATTGTTTTTTCACTTTGATTTTGTAGAAAATTCAAATAAAAAAATCGCCAGAAAAAATTATTAACATTGAATATTAAAAACGATTGATTTTCAATTAGTCGATAGAATCGAAGTGAAATTTTCATTCAAATATTGATTCAATAATAAATTAATTTTAATAATTAACTGTAGGTAGTCTAATATTATTTATTTATTTTTATTGAAAAATTTAATTGATAATCCCAACAGTTTTATTAATGTATAATTTGTTATTTTCAATTAGTTGAATCTATACCCTCATAACTTATTTTTATGTATTCATTTCTCAGTTAAAAAATTTTTATCTACCATGCAGTAAATTGGATAAAAAATTTTCATCTACAAATTTACGAATGAGAAACACTGAATTCAAATGAAAAGAGAACAAATCATCATTTTTGAAACGAATTTATAGAAATACAGTCAGCAGAATATTGTGTTACAAAATACGCAAAATTTTTAAGATTCCTGAATCTAAAATATCAGAATCCCAAATTTTTCTGATCTTGAAATTTTAAATTTCTTGTTAACTGCATCAATATTGTTATATTGTTTACATATTTTATTTTTTACTTTGATTTTGTAGAAAATTCAAATATAAAAATCGCCAGAAAAAATGTTTAACATTAAAGTCTAGAAACGATTGATTTTTTAATTAGTCGAGATGAATTTTACATTGAAATATCAAGTCAATAATAAAATGAATTTTAAGAATAAAACGAAGTTATTGCAATATTCTTAATTTTTTTATTTATTTCAAAATTCAATTGATAATCCCAATGATTTCAACCGATTTGCAATTTCAAATCTTCTTACACGGAAAAAGTTTGTTGGCAAAAATTACCAAACGATTTAGGATTCGCTAGACAATGGTGAAATTTTGTCACTTTTTTCCAAAAAATATAGTAATTTTTTGGGAAAAAATCACAAAATTTCACCGTTGTCCGGCGAATCCTGAATCTTTGGTAATTTTTGCCATAAAATTTTTTCCGTGAAACGAAGACGAAATTAATTTGAGCTTCAACTTCATTTCACTTGTAAAACAAGAAAAAACACTAATAACCACATATTTCAAAATCAAAATGAACTTGAAAATACAGTCAAAGAAGTTCAAATGAATACGAGCTTTCGACTCAGACAAAATCCCGAATATTTTTCGGGAATCGAGAAAACCCGGGATCCTCCACAAACCACTATTTAATTTCCATGGGAACGAGTTTTTCTCGGTGCATCCTGTTTGTGATTATTTTTTTCTTATCTAATAAAAATAGTACCACTGTCCATATCGGAAGGCTGGGCGTAGCAGCCGTCCAACTTGACGTAGTCGACTTCCCAGGACGCGAAAGTCGCCGCGTCATTTTCCAAGTAGCCCAGCACACCCGGATATCCGGCGCACGTGTAATTCCCGTAATCCTCGTAGATCCCGAACTTGAGTCCTTTTGAGTGGACCTTATGAAATGCGGATTACGCAACGCTTTTAGAAACATTTCTCTCAAAGTGCGCGCCAACTGGCGTTTAATAAAGACTACAAAAAAAATATAATAAAAATAATCATCCTATAATGCTCTATTTTTATACTTCATACTTATTTTTTTAAATAAAGCACTTGAAAGTAAAAAAAGTAGTTTATAATTTTCTATATCCTATTTTCTGAATTTCTCCGAATTGTAAAATACCCTTAGAAAAAAATGCCAAGATCAAATCAACAAAAATCAAATTTCATCTTCTATTATTCGCATTCCACACTGATTATGCCTCAAGTTAAAATTCTTTAATTTCTCTGAAACCTACGATTCCCAACAATTACGCGAAAAACCCCGACTTGTAGCTCATATAGAGGGCCCAGAGCTCGATGCTACACAGTGATAACCTCTTTTTATGACCAGGCTTTCGCTTGGAGTAGCCGCTAAACGTGAAATTCGTGAATACTCCGCGTACATAAGCTCAATTAGGAAAAATAAATGGCAGTTAACTCTGGAATGAAAGAGCCGCCGACGAACGTTACGAATAATAACGATAATATTACGGAGTGGAGTGCATTACGTAATTGGCGAGGCTCTTCATGCCGTAAGGGAACCTTTCTCTGTCAGCCACTAGCCGGCCCCGGGAGTCCCTGTCTTTCTCTAGCCAGCAATCGTCCACGTTCACGTACTCGTACCCCGCGGCCGCGTAGCCCTCCGTCACCAAGATATCGGCCATTGTGCGGAATAATCGGTCGCTGCAACACGAAAATATACTCGTTTTACGTGTTATTTATTTATTTACTTCTCTGAATGATTTCTATCTATGAAAAAATTGATTTTATTTATAATAATAACAATTATCGGTGGGGTTTCAAAAGGGGCGAAGCCCCTGCACGGGGGGTTTGGGAAGCGGAGCCCTCCCGACGGGGTCCAGGGGCAGAGTCCCTGCGCAGGGGGTTTGGGCGGCGAAGCCCCTTGTATAAGGCGAAATTTAGTTGAGATGAAAAAAAAAAAAAATACAAAAGTATCGATAAATTGTGATTTTTTCGGAAATAGAGGGATTAACTTATTGTAATCTCTGTCATTTTTGGATCATTTTCTATAATCTACAATTTTTGTAATTTTTTTTGTAACTGCAAAAAAAGGTTTCACCGATTCAAAATTAAAAATTTTCATTTCTTCTTTCATAATTTTCCCATTTTCTTGTGTCACTTGGTTCGAAACTTTCCCAACCCCTTCCCCCTTTTCCATGAGAATCCAAGGCTTTTCCCATAAACTTTCTTTTTACCTTAAATTGTGAAAGAATACTTCATCTTTTTTCATGGCAGTTGTAGTATTTGAAGTAGCATTGTTTTCTCACAACTTATTTCAGTAAACTTCTTGCGCGACCATTGTAACTCACTTATTATTCTCCTGCTATTTTATGTATTCTCGCGCGCCGAACCGAGAAAATGGCATAAATTTTTGCCACACCTGATTTCTTTGTACACTCGATGCGAATATTTTCTCGATTTCTTGGGAAATGTTTTTGAACGGGAATTCTATTGACTTTGATTTCAATTTTTGTTCCAATTTACATTCTGAGCTCGATGGGAACGTTTTCGTATAGTTAATGTCTCATATCGAGTTCAGAGTGTTTTGCAGAATTTTCAGCCAATGTTCAGAAAGCATGAAATGAGAATCAATTTGTTTGTTCTTGTACTTTATTTACGTAAGGATTTATAAATTATGAAGTAAAATATGACGTTTAAACATATGAGTGAAGATTATTTTTTTTTATTATTTTTCTTTGAAAGTGCAATGGAACTTTAATAAATTATCCTGTCATTAATTTCCATTTGCATTATGTAATATATTCTTTTAACAACCGTGACCAAGGATGATTAATAATTTACCTGGCGGAAAATGAACAATGCGATGGGACTTTTGATAGAATACAGGAATGAATTGAAGATAAGTTTTTGCTTTTGTGTGTTTGTTTAATGAGTCTCATATACTGTAGAAGTTAGAAACAATAATGAGCGTTTGTCGATTAATTCGTCTTTTTGTTAAGATCAATTTGTGCACTTTTTCATTGACTTCAGACCTAAAAGTATTACAGAATGAACAAATTAAATTAGTTATTATACTAAATTTATTTTTATTTAAGGATCTTTAAAAAAAATTGGTATACGAAATTTCTGCTTTTGTGATTGAAAGTATTAAAAATTTAAAAACTAGATTCATATGAAAAATCATATGAAAATATGAAAAAACCTGGAATATTGGTGACAAATAATTTTTATCATTAAATTAAAAAAAAACAATAGTTAAAAAACTTGATCAATTGAATTATTGTATATTTATTTTATTAAATGATAATAAAAATAAGTATTATGAAAAATGATAAAGAAATCATTTACATATAATTTTTCTATAATAAATAATTTATATAATTTTTTTTTAAATTACCTTTTTCAAATATTTAAAAATAGTTTTCTCTTTGAAACAATGAATTTTATTGGTCAATAATTTGTTCCAGATTTATTCCATTAATTTTTTTATAGAACGTCTCTGTTTATTTTTCTCTTTTTTTGTTACTATAAGAATTTTTTCATCAAACTACATTTTACAAGTTTTGATCAAGGTCTGAAATTCAACCGAAGTTTTGACAATAAATTGTTATAAACAAAAGTGGGAAATTGATTACAAAATTAAATTAGTTATTATGCTAGCTTAAAAATTTATTGCCTGTGCATGTCTGAAATTCGTAAAATTGGGAAGTAACAAAAATATGACTTTATTTAAAGATCTTTCTAAAAAAATTAATACTAAATTTCTATTTCGATGATTAATAGTATCAAAAATGTAAAAATTAGCTTTATATGAAAATTTATAGACATTGTAGTTTGGCAAACAAAATAAAAAACAAAATTAAAATCTAGAATATTGGTGACGAGTAATTTTTATCAATAAATTCAAAAAAATATAAATCAAGAGTTATAAGACATCATTAATTGAATAATAGTATATTTATTTTAATAAAGAATAAAAAAAACAGATGAAGAAATCATTGACATATAATTTCTCTATAGTAAAAGTTATAATAATACTTTTTTCAATAACAGTCTTTGTCAAATATTTTAAAATGATTTTCTCTTTTAAACTATGAATTTTCTTAGTCATCAAAGACTTAATGATTTATTCCTGATTTATTCAATAAATTTTTATGGAACGTCTTCGTATATTTTTCTCCTTTTTTTTATCACTATAAGAATTTTTTTATCGAATGACGTTTTGACAACAAATCGTTATGAATAAAACTGGTAAATCTTAAAATCCAAATAAATAAAATATTTTCGACGAATAATTGAGTTTGGAAATCTGACAGAATAAAAACTTCATTTTTCTATACCAAAAAAACTGGTTATTTCTCTGTCATAACGTTCATGAATATTCATAACCATATTTCTAACGTTGTTTCGTCAATTGGCTGCCTAAAAAATGAATCTAAAAACTCCAATAAATCAATATATTCCAAAAATACTCCAAATTAAGCTATTTACATTACGTAAAAATCCTGTAAACCTTTTTACTAGAAATCCAGTGGGAAATCGATCATTTGATTCATTCCCCATCAATTTTCTTTTCAATCTCCATTGTCCAATAACATTTCCTTTTACTCAAACTCCCCCTTCCCCCCTCCCTCACCTCCCCTTGCCCATATGCATTATTTGCAACAATGTTATTACTATATTGCTGGCATTAAAACCTGTTTCGCGTCATTGTATAAGCCCGTGAACATCAATCAGAAAACGAAGACACAGCAAATTGCGATCCTCGTCATCAACAATTATTTCCGCAAGGTTTTCGCGCTAAAACTCGGTGTCATCGTATAAATGACGGGAAATCATTGGCACTTATTCGCGTTGAGCTACAAAAAGTCATCTAACGAAAAAAGTAATCATCGAGTTTAGCGGCTTTCTCCGGTTTTACTTTTATACCAGTAAAAGTCAATGGAACGATAAATTTCAGGGACCGCGATTGTGAGCGCCGTTGAATGCGACGCACAATGAGGCGAGTAACCTTGGAATTTGCATGGAATTTTTGCTTCTTCTCCCCTTTCATTCTTGACTATGGGGGAAGGAAAAAAGAAAAACAGGTGTCTTGAATGTGGTTTTATCAGTGTTGGGTCATAATTCAAAAGCCAAAAAAAATTGACTTGTTTTTTTTCATCGAAATGTTGAAAAAATGATAGTTCACTATCATCATAATGACCTGACAAAAGGGAAAAAATTATTTTTTTTTTTCAAACAAATCATTGTCAAATGAAGTTTTTGGTAACTTTTTAAACTAATTCATTTTCCTCATAAACAAATGAACCGATTTGAATAAAATTTTGCAATTGACAAACGAATAGAATGAAGTTAATGAAATTGCTGGAAAATTAATCAAAAAAAATTTTTTACATCATTTTTTTACGAATTGTTTATAAATAAATGATTTTTTATAGTGTTCTGCGCTTTTTCAAATTCTGAAAAAAATCACAATAATTAAACAGACGCTTAGTAATTTAAATAATCCGTTGAGAAAACTTTGGAGTCAAAAGTAATCAATGAGCTGTAATATTGTTAAAAGAAAAAAAAAAAGATTGGGTACGGTAATGTCCAAAACATAACGTTCAAAACCTAATATCTAATAATTCGTTATGTCCAGTAAATTATATGATGTTCAAAAAGTAATTTAAAACCAAATTTTACCTATTTTGGGAAATATTGTTTACATATAACGTGTTTGGATATTTTTATAAATAACATGTTTACAATAGTATAAGCAAGAAAAAACATGTAAAATGCAGAACTCGAGGAAAATTTTTTTAGTTATTGTAAAGAAAAGGAAAAAAAGGAAAAAAACTTACGAATCGTAGTTCTAGAAAATTTTCGTGATTCTTGACAATTTACGAAATTTTCTGAAACTGCGAATTTTAGTTCAATTTTTACGTTTTTTAACATTTTTGTGCAAGGATCAATTTTTGATTTCAAAAAACTTTATGATAATATGAAAATTACCATGCAAAAAATACCATGCAAAAATCAATCAATTAAAAATTTCTAGGTTAAAATTTTTAATTTTTAACAAATAACATTGCTTGAAGTTATATTATATTCTGAATTGTTTTTCAAATTTCAAAAATTTTGGACAGTATCCGTATGAAACATTGTTTGATTTTTAAAAATGCAGTTTATCACACGGTTTTTGTTATTTTTCGGAATTTAAAAATTTTTCACGGTGTACAAAATTTATTAACATTATCTGAAATTCAACAAATTATACGGATTTCATAGAATATACGCCAATTTTTTTATATTTAAACAATAATAATCGAAAAAAGTTTATTAGAATTCGTGTTTAATAATTTTTGATAATTTTTCAATATGTATTTCGAAGTTTTTGTAATTCATCGAAATCTTTGTAATTCTTCGAATTATTTATAAAACTATTGACTATTTAAAAGATATTCACAGTTTTTCAATTTTTCAAAAATTGTGAAATTTTAAACATAATCCAAACTATTCAAAGATTCGTGTTAGACTAAAATAAAGAAAATTTTGACAATGAATTAGATGTACTTAAAAATTTTTGGTCATGACGGTTTGGACATTGTGGTCTTCAACCAAAAAAAAATTGGGAAAAAGGGTTTCGAAAAACTTTGAAAAATTTTGATTTGTTTTTTTTTGTTCAAAATGTGTTTCATGGTTTTTCAAAATTAGAGGAATGCATTGAAATACGTATTTTTGGTGTAGAATCTTGATTTACTATGTGACGAATTTTTTATTTTAATTTAATTCATTTTTTACCCAAATAAATAAATAATTTGTCAAAAGTGAAAAGTTTTTTAAATACGTCAATTTAAAACAAGTTATTAAATTATGAAAATACTTTTACGAAATTCTCCATTTCAGTAAAACAATCCTTAATTACAAACAATTATTTTAGATTTTTTTCTATTTTTTAGACAATTTTCTAGAGTTACCACAAAGTTCAAATATTTCTTAAGTAAATTTTGAAATGTTTTTTCGAAAATTTTAGTTAGACATTTTTGTATGTTATTAAGAATTCATACATGTATATAATATTCTCGAATTTTTAGGAATTTGAATAAACTTGACAGATAATGGGAATGTTGTAAAAATTTTTTTTATTGTTTTTTTTGTTGTATTGTGCTGAATGAATAATAAAATAAAAAATAATAAGTCTGCAACAAGCTTTTTTAGGAGAGGTTTCAATTTTCTTCCGTGTTTTTCAGATTACGAATGAAAAAGTCAACGATAATGCATAATTGCAACTGCATTTTGTAACCAAGGACGATAATTTGCAGCGCAAGTTATATTGTTTATAAACATATGTGCTCTAGAAACTGCAAATAGCGAAGAACAAAATGAAGTTCATACTGAAGAATTAGCAAATTTATTATTCTTTGAGAAGTTTAATACATTTCACAATATTTTAGAAGTTTTGGAAAACACGAATAATCGCAATTCTTTGAAAAAAGAATTATTGAAAGTATTTTTATTATTTATTATCTTCCTCAAATTTTATTCATATTTTAGACTTTATTGAACAGGTTAATGAAATTTTCGACTTTTTTGGGCACTTTATTTATGAGTTGAGAAAATACAGTTTTTTCGTCACTTTTGAGAAACGTTTTTTTCGAATTTCCTTTTACTTTTAATTTTAAATTTCATTAGAAATTTAGAGAAACAAAAAAAAATTTGTTTGATATCCAGAAACAATTTTTGAATTTCACTGCAAAAGTGAATAATTTTCAAAGCTAATTTATTTCTTTTTAATTAAAGCAAAGGTTTTTGAGATGTTTGAGGACACTGTATAAAATTTATGGTAATTTGACAATAATATATATTGAATACGATGTATATATTTTGAAAAAAAATTACATTTTTAAAATTCGTTCCAAAATTCTATAAGTTTTCAGAAATTTCATAAAAAATCTTTTCTTCGATTTTCCACTCGAATTTGAAAACTATTCCAAATGTCAAAGTAATTCACGTATTCCAAAGTTATTCTAGAGTTCTCAACTTTTCAAGGTTTTCTCGATACATCAGCTTGGAAGTCTTAAAAAACCTTGAAAACCCTACTGTTAAAGATATAAATAAAGCCCTTTGAAAAATTCTGAACCCACGCCAAGATACATATGTTGTAAATCATACATTTATTATAGAATATAAAAATTCTTGGAGGTATTCCTCTCAATTTTTTCCCTAATCGATCGACCTTGAGAAAATATAATTAATTTTCGCGTCATTTTTGAATGTCGTAACTGTATGTAAATTTATTTATTGTTGACTTACTTATTTATTTACGGTTCTCTACAAGTATTAAAACCCTAACATAAAAAACATTAATTTGCTGAAGTTTTGATAGATTTTCAATATTTAAATGGATTTCTTGCGATTATTGAGAATTTTATTATTACATTTTTCTGAATTTCATGGTTTAGAATTCAAAAATCGATGGATTTTAGGTATTCGTTTAGATTTTTTAGAAAATGGTTTTTCCATAGAATTCTATTACTGTCACTTTATTAGAATTATATGATTCGTAAGATTTTCCGAAATTTTTAAGAGTTTCTCTGCAAATTTTTAGAATTCGATATTCCAGGGTTCAAAGTTCTTCAGATTTTTCCTATTTCATTTATGTATTCTAGTTTTTCTCTTTATTAATCACTGAATATAAACAATTTTTCAAATTTATAATTTCTACGTTATCCTAGCTAAACATTTATAATTTTTTAGTTAATGAAAATTTTTTCCGAAAGTAGGATTATTGTTATTCTTGAGTTAGTGAAATCAACAACTCTGAACAACGTTCAACTTTGAAAACTATTCCAAAAAACTATTGAACCATTCGTTCAGATTTTTTTAGAAAAAATTTTGTCCATAGAATTCTATTACTTTTACGCTTATAAGTATTTTTTCAAAATTAAGATTTTTCGAAATTTTTATGTGTTTTCTGTATATTTTAAGAATTCAATATTCCAGGGTTCAAAGTTCTGCAGATTTTTACTATTTTATTTAGCAATTCTAGTTTTTGTCTTTAATAATCACTGAATAGACACAAATTTTCAAATTTATTTTCTCTACGTTATCCTAGATTAACATTTATAACTACAATTTTGTTCAATAAAATTTTTTCTTGAAACTATGATCATTGTTGTTCTTAAGTTATAAAATCAAGAATTTTGAATATCGTTCAACTTTGAGAACTAACATGAAATCATTCGTTTAGATTTGTCAGAAAATGGTTTTTCCATAGAATTCTATTACTCTCACGCTTATTAGTATTTTTTCAAAATTAAGATTTTTCGAAATTTGTATAAGTTTTCTGCATATTTTAAGAATTTAATATTCCAGGGTTCAAAAATCTTCAGATTTTTACCATTTCATTTAGCAATTCTAGTTTTCGTCTATAATAATCTCTGAATGGACACGATTTTTCAAATTTATTTTTTCTACGTAATTCCACCTAAAAATTTATAACCACAATTTTGTTTGAATAAAAAATTATTCCTGAAACTAGGATTATTCTTATACTTGAGTTACAAAATCAAGAATTTTGAATATCGTTCAACTTTGAGAACTAACATAAAACCATTTGTTATGTCTAGATTTCAGTAAGTACATTTTTGATAACTTTTACTTATTTCATCAACAACTATTATTTTTATGCATGATTTTAAAAATTTTCATTTTTATTATTCATCATCACAATAATTTTCATTTTCTCAAGAAACTTAAATACAATTCAAATTCTCATTATCGTGAAATCCCCTTCTTTTCAAAGAAAAACATTGAAAAATTTTCTCTCCAAAATTTTATTTTCATTATGTTATTTTCGGTTAAATAACATTCGTTATATCTAGATTTCAGTAAGAACATTTTAAATAACTTTTACTTATTTTGTCATCCACTATTATTTTCATATTTGATTTTTTCAATTTTTATCTGTATCACTCATCATCACATTAATTTTCGATTTTCTCAATAAACTCAAATACAATTCAAATTCTCATAATCGCAAAAAAAAAACATTGAAAAATTCCATAATTAATTCTACAAACACTCCACTTCTAAATTTTCTATTCCTTCAAATGATCCATCGAAGCAAACAGTAAAAATACAGAGAAAAAATTCAGCAACTCTCTTCAATAGAATCTAAATTCTGCTTATTTTTTCTTTCTTTTTCCAACATCATATTAACCTTCAACAAATATAATTTCTAAAAAAAATCACGAAACAACTCAAAAAAATTGAAAAATTTCTTCTGAAAAATTTTCCCAATCGCCATTAAAACTCTTCAACATGGAATCCTCAGAGAAAACCTCTTAAACGGCAATACCGTAATTGAATCTCAACGCTAGAACGCTTCCATTCATTACAACAAAGTACAGCAACACGCGAGATGAACGAAAAGAAAAGCGCACGAAAGATGAAAGTCAGCGCTTACCTGATACAATTGTCCGGATCGTTTTTGCAGTCCGTGTTGCAGCGGAACCTTTCCCACGCGAGCCACCCCATGGGGGGCGTCCTGGCCAAGCCGTTATCCAGGGCCTCGTTCAACGTCACTACCGTCAGCACCGTCAACCACCACAACGTCTGCATCTTCACCACTTGTGCCATTCAACAAACAAACAAAAGGGTACAACAAACACTAGATTCTCCAAAGACCCCGCAAAGATGTTGACACATGGGTTTGATAGTCAGGTTTCGTCAGGACATGAGGCTCTCGAGGTCCGCGAGGAGTCTGAGGGAGGACGAAGCGGCTCAAGAGGACAGGCCGAAGATGGAGATGAAAGAAGGCGAGGAGAAGGAGCAGGAGGAGGAAAATAAGCTCGTGCTCGCCCGGGCGTCGACATCAGTCGACATGTTGCACGGCTCGTGGCGGACTAAGGCCAACAGCAAGACTGATTCACTTAGGAATAGTACTGTGTACAGAGTACTGTGGTGTTCTGGGCGAGGTACGGCCGAGAGTACTTTCACCCAATGCCCCATTTCATTTTTACACGAGTTGCTGCTCGAGGCAGGCGTGTGGGGGGGGGGGGGTTAGGCTGAGTTCATATACCCAGGCTGGACTTGGAATTTTCTTCTTCATTGGGTGGGTTTTTCAAGTTTTTGGGTTTTCTGAGAGCTTTTTTAGATTTTTTATGCTTTATAAGAAATTAAGTATGCTTTATTTGAAAAATCAGTTGTTATTACGTTTTGATCCTTTGGTTTGAGATCTTCGTCAGGGTCTAAGATAAATTATATTGAAAATTGGAAGAACCGAAAAGATGAAACAATTAAAACTTGAAAAACAATTTGCATACGAAGTATTCTCTTGCAATCAAGGGGCAAGAAAATTGAAAAATTTTTTTTTAATTTATTGGTGTTAAGTAATTTTAAAATATATTCGATATGATGGGAAAACGTCTTTTTTAAAAACCCTCCACTTTTTTGATTTTTTTTAATGTATATTTTGATTTTCTTTAACCGTAAGCTAATACTCACAGATATGATTTTTTATGGCTTTTCCTGTTTTTGTACAGTAAAAGAAAGAAAATTGGCATTTTTTTGAAGAGTTTCATGAAGTGCCCCCTTAATAATTGAAGAAAAACTTTTTTTAGTTTGTTAGAACCACCATATTACTTTTTTTACGGCTCGCGGATATCAGCGATTTGTAGGTATTTACCACGTATTTTTAACCAAGCAAGTATCAGGGCACGGTACAAAATCGAATTAGTAACAATTTGAGTCGAAAGAAAATTGATTTTTTTTTCAAAATCGGGGCAAAAAACGATCTCGCGATTCCCCGTGTATAGAACGAAGAGGGGTGAACAACATCGCCACTCTCCTTGTCTCTCCTATAGAAATATCAATCGATAACATTGCGTGCTACCTTACCGACATTTCTCTCTAATGAAGATTTAGTTATTATAATTACGTAGTATTTGGAATTTTCTTCATTTGGTAGTTTTTTCAAGTTTTTAGGACTTCTGTGTGTTTTTTGATTTTTGTATGTTTTATGAGAAATTGAAGTATGCTCTGAGTCACGTTTTTGGGGCACCAAACAAATTTTTTAAATATTGTTACTTACTACAGAACATTTAAATGAAATTTAGAAGTGTTTCGTAAAAAAAATTCATATGATCTTTTATGCCATAAATTCCATTTAATAGATTTTTCAATAAATAAAGTAATCATCAATAAATAACAGCAAAAATCAATTGGTAGTTCATTTCAAAAATAAAATTGAATCCCCGAATGCATAAGTTAGTTTTTTTTATTTTATGTTTTCGATATTCTTGTAAAATAACGTTGTATACCGAAAGAGTATATAAAAAGTCATTGAAAAAATATCTATTTACCTTGTTTTTTTAAGATTCAGAAAGAATGAAATTCCTTTCAGCCGATATGACGATTGAGGTGAAATTTATCTTCCGAAAAATGGGCACAATATGAATGTTCTCACTATTCTGAAACATGAAATTTCACAAAAATTATTTTACTTAATGTAAACATAGTATAAACATAACGTCAAATGTTGATATACTAATTAATCCATGAGTGCATATACAACAAAATTTTTCTCATAAAAAACTCGAATCATTTCTAAGAATCACGTTTCTCACGAGGCAAACTCATTTATTACTATCAACAACTAGCCCAATTAAAAAATTTTCATATAAAATTCTAATAATATATTTTTTATATTAGATAAAATAAAAAAAATATTATTAGAAAGTCTTATAAAGAATGTCCGTTCTTTTCCAGGTTTTTAAGTGAATGCCAAAAACTTGAAAACCCACAAGGATTTCACAGGTTGGCCTTGTATAAGGTTACATTTCAAATAAAACTCCAGTTTTTACAGTATAAATTCGTTTTTTGAGTGTATGCAGAGTGATATGCATAATTTATATATTTTGACAAGTGAAATCTTCCTTACAAACTATGCCGAGCCCAAAAACGATTGAAATGACGAGGCTCGTCATCGGTCACTTTCCGACTCGTCATTTAAGTCGTTGCTGGCATCGGCTGACTACTCAAATGACGTTGGTTCGGCAGACGACTCTGGACGACTCCAAAGACGACTGAAATGGAAATCATTGCAGCGACCGAATCAAACCCAAAAAAATTTACAAAATTAAAACTACGATGAAAAATTTTTTTTTATTGTAGATGTACATACTCTCTCTAGGTGAATTTACTATATTGCTTTAAAATAACTAATTGCTGCTCTTACTAGGAGTTGAACCTGCAAACCTTATCATTACTAGCCTATCTACCTAACCATTACTCTATCGAACGCGTATACTTTTGTTGAAAAAAAAAACTCCCAAATTTACGATCAACTGACCACCAATCATATGAAAATTTTGTTCTTGCAACATCAATAATGTGTTATAATCTACGAAATTATGAACAAAATCATTAAAATATCCAATTATACGTGACGACGTAAATGATGGAGTCGTCAATCTAGACGTTATGACGAATTGTCAAAATAAAAATGCATCTATAAATTTGGATTCGTGAATAATCTGAAAGTTACGTTACATTTATGTTTTTCAAAAACACTTTAAATCAATTTATCATAAAGATACAAATTTTTGAGTGACGACTTCAATGACGATTCCAAAGCTGATGTCAGCATGGTTTGTCGGCCGTGACGACTCAATTGCCGACGTAAATGACGGAGTCGTCAGTCTAGACGTTATGACGAATCGTCGAAATTAAAATAAGTCTACAAAGCTTGAAAATGGTTTGATTCGTAAAAAAACTAGTCACAACGATACATTAGTATTCCTTAAAAACACTCAAAGGCAATTTATCATAAAAATATGTAATTTTAAGTGACGACTCGAATGACGACTCAAATGCCGACGTCGGCATGGTTTGTAGGGT
>JAPYZL010119189.1:0-37503 GCA_030522825.1 Platygaster orseoliae
CCATTTTTTGAAATAGACGAAAATCGAAGACAAGCTAAAACACGCCCACGCACAATAGCTGTCAAAAACTGACTGGACATTCAAAATGACCGAAATTGTTAACATAAGTGAGGGTCATGAGTACCAACATAACGCCACCAAAAGATCAAAAATTGAGCATACGTAGCCCGCGAAAATTCAAAATTCGCGATACTTTTTGAACAAACCTCGTAGATGTGTTTTGATGCTGAATGAAAACTATGCCGTCATTACCCCACTTTCCCCTATGATTTTTTTTTAGTACTCATTTTTACAAAATTTGTGACCATTACTTGTTATTTTTTAAGCTTTTTTTGTTTTTTGTTTTATGTAAATTTAGCTTTTTTTGTTAGCCTGAAATCTTACATGAAAAAGAAAAATTATGAAAGTCTTAATGAAAAAAAATATCGACTTTTTTGTATTTTTTTCTGAATTTAGTTCGTTTCGAAGGCATGTATGAAATTGATACATAAGAACTTGCTCACGTTTTACGAAATTTCGAATTCGTCAAACTTTCATCCAAATTTCATAGTTTTCTATAAAAACCCTATAAAACTTCTATGACGGTGACTTTACTAGGGTAGCTCAATGTACTATGTTGAAAAACTTATTTTCCGTTCTGGTCATTCATCTTGAGTCTACAGAGAAAGCCTCGAAATTTCTTCAGCCGCGGCGAAAAAGAGCGTTAAGAATCTCAGTAAAAACAAGGCAATGAAGGAAAGAGGAGACGATTATCCTAGGCATAACGGCCCATTTACTTCTGACAAGTCATATTTCTAATTACTTTTTTAACGAGTTTCGTCCCACCGCTGCCTCTCCTCTCCTCTTCCTCCTCCTCCCCCTCTCGCGGCGTCTTCGTTCGTGAAAAATCGCCACCGGGAGCCGGGTTATCCAGTCTGTCAAAATACAAATCCTCAGGAACGGAAAGTGGAGTGGCGAGGCAAAGTAAACCCCGCGTAAAGTGCGCTCGGGAAAAATAGCCCGGGAGAAGGAGGCGCGGTCGGGGGCGGATGAAAAGGGCGTTATCGCGGGAATTAAAGAAAACCAAAAATTATAAAGTTATTCAATTGTAAACTTGTTCCGTGCCGCTGGTCCTTGTGGACCCGAGCGAGGACGGAAAAAGGAATAAAGAGGAAACCAAGGGCCGAGGGTCCGGGGGCGTCTGTAATTTAACTTTATCGAAGCAGTGTCAACTTTTTGACACTCGTATTTTATTTTCAACTTTCGCACGTACCTATTTTTGATGTGTATTTCAGTAAAGATAGTAGTTTGTGCGTCAAGGGTAGAAAAAGAGGTTTCTAGCACTGGATTTTCAATATTGAAATATAGTAGTTTTCGTTGGAAATTTTCGAATAATGTACATTATATCGAAAACCTCGAGAAAAAGAACACTTTTGAATCAAAAAACAAAGGAATAATGGCCCACTTTCCAAAGATTTCAGAAAAACGATACTTAATATATATTTATGTTCACAAGACATGTTTCTTCGTGAAGAATGAACCAATTAGGTATGAAATCTATTAACTTTGATTTATTTCTTCAATAATATTACGCGAAACTTGAATGGAATCGTTAGATAGTCGGTTGGAAAAACTCTGTAATTTATGCTTCGGCTTCGTGTAATCAAGTGAGTTGTGGCGGGAGAGAAAGCGTTGATCAAGAGCATAATTCATCCGGTCAACAAGGGTGTGGGTGCAAAAAAAATTAACGAAAAAATCAGGGCGATCGCCTGGTGTGGGGGAAATGCGGTTTGGTGTAATGGTTTTATCGCCTAATGAATTTTTAGGCTTTCCATCATGAAAAATATTAATTTTTCATTCTATCGTAGGGAATGATGATGGATTTTGACGCAAAAGAATCGGATAAATTTTAAAAATGCGAAAAGTAAAAGTTTTGATAAAAAATGACGCCATCCATGTAGTGATTCGACACACACGGTATTTTGGTGCCCTACACGCTGTAAAAGTGGGTTTCTATGTCGCCATTCCAATATTCCAAAGCCAAATTACGAAAGCTCAAAGTCCGCCGAAACGTGGGCGTCGTAATGAAATAAAATCGCTAAAAGAGCAGGAACAATAGCCCTGCCGAGGAGAGCCCGAAGCCTCGCGCGATCGCCAGTTCCTGCAAATGAAAAAAATGTCAAAGCGCTGGCAAATTGCGACGGAGAAGAAAAAGAAACAACTTTACGAGAGAGAAAGAATTAGCCCGCGCTTTTCTCCAAGGTTAATATATTTGCGGGGCAAAACTATTTTTAATTTCTGCCCGTGGCGCGTGTGCAAAAAAGCGACACTGTTCCGTAAGAATTTCTTAATTAGATCCAGGCGCATTTCTTTTGTTTCAAATAACCAGCCCGCGAGCTGCGATGGTTCATGAACTACTTTTATTACGGCGATGTCTCCGAATTGCTCTCGCGCAACACACTCGCTAGGAGAAAATATCAAATCTTGCTTCCGCCTTGACTTCAAATTAGCAAGCTTTCGTGAAATCTTTTGATTGACTTCTAACAAAAGGTTGTTTGTTTTGAGCAGGAATTAAGATGAGTCAATGTTGTTGGAACTTGTTCATTGAATGTAATAGGGGCGGAGAAAATATAGGGATTGTAAGAAGTTCTTCACTGGAAAATTCTGAATTGATAAAGTATCTGAAAATTCTTACTGCGGAAATGTAACAATCGATAAATTTTAGTTTAATAAAATTGTGAAAACTTTTCACAGTATATGAAATTTAACTGAATATTTTTGGATTTTAGGTTTTTATTGGTGGTTTCGAAATTGTCGATGATCTTCACACAAATTTTAAGAGTACTACACAGTTTATGTAATTTTACGGAGTTTTTTTCAACAAATTGTAGAACTTGTCAACATTTTTTGAAATTTCTAGATTTTCATCAAGATTTTCAAAATTATCGACCATTTTCGTTCGATAAAACATTTTTCAATTTTAAAAAATTTCAAGAATATTACGCAGTTTCTGTATTTTACCGAAATCCTTACAATTTTCTACAATTTGAAAATTTGCTAACGTTTTCTAAAATTCTTCACATTTTTGGAATTTTTTTAGAATTATCGACGATTTCTTGGATTTTCAAAATTTTCAAACATATTATACAATAAAGGTTTAATTGATTTAATTTTTTTTTTAATTACACAGTTTTTAAAGTTAAAAGAATTTTCTACAATCTACAAAATTTATAAGCATTTCCTGAAATTTTACGAATTTTCCTTAATTTTCAAAATTATTGAGATTATGAACAGTTCTCAATGTTTTCCGATTTTGTGAAATATTAATGGTTTATCAATTTCTCTCAAAATTTACAAAACTATTGTAAACTACATACACTAAAATATTCTACAATTAAAAAGAATAATAATAATAACAGTTTTTTTATTTTAACGGAATTTCGGAAACTTTTCATAATTTACAGAATATATCGAAATTTTACTCATTTTTCAAATTTTTGATTTACTGAAAATTTCAACAACTTTCAATATTTTTGAGTTTTTCATGATTTCCACAATTCTCAACTCTTATGAAAATTTTCGTAAATATCGACAACTTTCGCACGAAAAAATATTTTTATCTATATTTATTGATGTTTCCTATCTCTTGATATTTTTTATTTATAAATTTTAAAAACAGTTCATAGTTTTTGTAGCTTTACAGATTTTTCAACATTTTCCACAATTTACAAAATGTATCGAGATTTTTTGAAACTCTACAAATTTTGCAAATTTTTTAATATTATTAAAGATCTTTGGAATTTTCAATGTTTTGTTTTTCTTCACTTTTCGAAAGTAAATTTTCTCCAAATTTTCATTAAAATTTTAACCATTATCCATGATCTCTGTACGATAAAACATTATTATATTAGCAAACATTTTAGGAATATTGCACAATTTCTGTAGTTCAGCGAAATTTTCAGAATTTTACCAATCTTAACAATTATTCAACATTATCTGAAACCATATGAATTTTTCAAATTATTTATATAATTTCATGAATTATCAGTGTGATCGGTTTTTAGATATCTTTTCAATTTCATACATTATAAAAACTTTTCAAAACTTATAATAAAAATTTTCTTGAAAATCTGAACAACCAATCGCAAATGATATCAAAATAAAAAAAAGGATTTGCTGTAGCAGCAAAAAAATGTGCTGTCTTGACACAACAAGTTTGTTCGCAGCAATAGCTTGTTTTTTTTTTTTTTTTTTTTTTTGTTGCACTAATAAATTTTTTTTGCTACCAAAGCACAATTACTATGCAACTGAATTTTATACATAATGCTTGTGCTCTGGTGGCAAAAAATATTTGTTCAGACAACAAAAAAAGAAATTGTGTTGAAACAGTACATTTTTTTGCTGATACACACAGAGAGAAATTTTTGGTTCCAGCAACCATTCACTTAGTAACATATGAGCCCACCAAAATTTTGGGTAGTACGACCAAAACTTTAGGTATGGTAACCAAATAATTGGTTATCGCAGCCTAAGTATCAGTCATGAAAATTGAGCATTAGCTGCTATAACACAAGTTTTGGTTGTAAAAGCCAAAAACTTTGGTGAGTCCATATTTTACTAAATCAATGGTTACTGTAACCAAACCATTTTTTTTGTGCAGCAAATCTTTTATTTTCGTGTAGGTACCTACTTTTCATCCCAGATTCGAATAAATCATTTATTTAATACAAGTTTTTTTATTGAATACCTTAAAACTAGAAATTAAAGAATCTCAAAGGAAGTATATTTATTTTTTGACCAGAGCACAATTATTATGCAATGAAATGTTACAATGCCAGCAGAAAATATTTGTTGTCAAAATAGCACATCTTTTTGCTGTTACAGCAAACGCTTTTATTTCCTTGCATAGACAATTTGAGTGAATCTCCCCATTTGATGTTGAAAAGTTGCCATTTTGTCGGATAAAGTTGGCGGTATCTTCGGGAGTAGGTATAGGTCATTCGCCGCCTCTTATTTGAAGGAAAAACCGAATTATGAATTTTGGCGAATGCGAGGAACGAGAGCGTAATGCGCAAAAGGACCGCGAGAGCGTTACATCAGCGAGCGGAAATTGAACATCTCCTTGTTCTCACCTTTGTACGTGGGCGAATGTATAAAATTGCGGCTACGCGCTAATGAAAAGCTTTTCCCGAGCTTCCCTTACGAATGTCTATGGCGCGTCGAAACATAAGGCCTGCTTTATTCCCGCACATCCCACGTCTCCTTTTCCCTTTGTCCAATTTATTATTTTCCAGAAAATTGTGTCTCGTCCGTTCTTGACGCATCGTTAGAACACCCTGCCCGTGAGATAGCGAATTTCATTGCCGCGGCGATGTTGAAAGCGATGAATTTGTGGCTGATGCGGTGTGTTCCTCTTGCGATTATCTTGAATTAATTTCCCGAATCTGCGGGGATGCTGGAGTTTTTTTTGTGGGGTTCGCGGGTGTTGGATGTTTTCAAGGTTTTAGATGGTTAAGAGAAATACAAGCTATGAGTACCGAAAAAGATTGTTTCTAAAATTTTCATGAATTCTTTTATTAGATAACCAAAAATGATATCTGTGGGTCATTTTATATAAAATTGTCAGGGTAACTGAGGTTGAGTCTTTTTTTTGCGAGGAAATTTTTTTATAACATCTCTATCGAAATTGATTAAAATAGTATTTTTATGATATTTTTATAATTAATAGTATTTTTGAAATATATTTATGTATATTAGTATATAAAAATAATTAATATTATTATAATATTATTTTAGTATTGTTATTATAGTATTTTTAGTGTTTTCTTTCACCAACTGAAATGCCCAAAAGTAGAAAACTCTCGGAAACTGGCACAAACATTATTTTTTCTGTAATCTCCGAGAAGGTGAATCATTATTCCTTAGTTTTTTGCTTCGAATGCATTCCTTTTCTCTATATTTTTGATAAATGTACATACATTACATCGAAAATCTCGAGAAAAAGAATACTTTCGAAGCAAAAAACAAAGGAATAATGGCTCACTTTCCCGAAGATTTCAGAAAAAGTTTATTTTCCCTAATTTCTACGTGGAAATGTATTTTATAAATCTATAGCTCGGCTGAAAATTTTCCGATTGTTGGAATTTTATTAAATTTTGTAGGTAATGTTTCATCGTAATATAAAAAAATTTTTGACTTCATTGTTTGGAAAAATTTTTCTTGCAAGTGTAATTTTAATGAAAAAATCAAAAATTTACAACTTATAATTTTTGCGTTGCGTTAGTTTCTTTTCTTTTTCATTTTTTTAACAAGTTTGTTGAACAAACAACGTTTTGTAATTAACTATATTAGCAAAAGTAAGAGTAAACGCTATTTTTGCGGTTATTCTATTAATTTCTATTTATTTATTTATAATTTTGTCAATTAAATTTAATTTTTTTACTATCATTATATTTTATTTTATTTATATTTGTATTTTATATTTTCATTTATGTTTACATATATTTATATTTATATTAATAATTATATTATATTTTATTTACATTTATTTATATCTCTATCTCTATTAATTTCACAAAAAACGATTCAATTATACAGGTTTTTGTTTCAAGTTCATGAATAAAAATAAACACTATAAAAAAAGGATATTTGGAACTAAATAAATTTCCGAAATTTCTTTCATTAACAAGAAGAAAAAATAAAAGATCACGAATTTTTTTGTTCATTATTTAAGTATTATCCACTAATTTTTTTTTAATGTGTGATTTTTAGAAAAATATAAAAATCCAAGTTTAGCACAAAATTATCATAAAAAAAAAAAATTTTATTGATTTACACGATGAAATTGGATTTATAACCTTTGAAATTCGTTAGTACATATTTAAAATAAAAATTTTTTCCTATAAAAAAACTTATGACAAAACCCACGCAATATGATAATTTTCGGGTCGAGAAGTTTTTGATTTTTTTTTACAATAATCAAAGAAATTTTCAAAATTTATTTAGCTCTACGCTTTTTTTTTAAATTAAATCTTACACAAAAACTTCAACAATTTTTTCACACAAAAAAATGAGTTAAAAAATTTAAGAAAAAAAATTAATGCTATGTCAAAATTCTAAAATGAAGTATTTTTTAATTTCTTTATTAAAATAACGATTGCAAAAAAAAATGTTCTCAAAAAATAAAGTTTATAGTTTTTTTTTTATTTGAATGAAACTTAATCAAAAAAATGAAAAAAAAAGAAAAATAACAAGAGCGGAAAATTTTCAAAATGTGACAATAAATCAAAATCGACTTACGTCAAAACGAATTAAATTCAAGCAAGAAAAAAAATATTTCTCATTTATTTCTATAGAGATGCTAGAAAAAAAATTTTACATTAAAAAAAACTTCCCCTGGTGACAGCTAAAAAACCGTAAAATACCAAGGCTTGGTTTTTTATGTTTTTTTGTGGTTTTCTGAAATAACCAAACTTTAAAACGTCCAAATTTCGGAAAATCAAATCAACCGAGGTCGGGTAGAACTAGAAATTGTTTCATTGCGATCCAGAGATGCTAAAAAAATATTTAAAACAATAAATAAGGCACTGTTATTTATAAACAACATTTTAAAAAAATATATAAATAACATTGACTTATTTATCGTTTCAAAAAATTTCTTTGCATCTTTGGATCGCAATGAAATAATTTCTATTTAGCTTGACCCGACCTCGGTTGATTTCATCTTCTGAGATTTGGATGTTTTAAGGTTTGGCTTTTTTAAAAAACCGTAAAAAACCGAGCCTTGGTTTTTTACAGTTCATCTTTATCTTTATCTTCAGATCCAAAAACCATCGGTGTCAATATCGCCGAATTTCCAAAGATCTTCAATTTTCCAAACTATGTTTCCACTCGTTCCAGTATCCACTGGGAAGGTGTAAATGTCATCGAGAAACTCCGTGGACGGGCCATTACGCGCGACGGGTTTTGGAAAAGGGAAAAGTGGACTGGCCGGAGGGGGGGGGGGAGGGTTATAAATTCTGATGAATCCAAAATTGTGATGGAACGAAGAAAAATTCTTGGCGGCGCCGCGACGACGCTTCGCTTGAAAAGTGGGAATAAATCGCGGCTGACTTTGTCAACGAACAAATCCCAACCCCCGTGAAAAAAAAGGGGGGAAAAAACCGCAGCGAGCCGGACCGGCTTTTGACTGGCTACGCGTGTACATACATTTTTATCAATTATTAAGAACTCCCGCTCCTATTTTTTCCCTCCTCCAACGCTCTCCTACGTCATTCCTCTTTCTCGTTCTGTCTCGCTGTGCATGCCCGCCGGCTGTACTATGTGCCAGAGACATTAATAACGGCCGAGCTAACCACCCCCGGCCATCGCGCGGGTTCGCGCAAAATCCCATACTACGACTTTACTTTTTCCCCCCTCGCTGCCTTTTGCGAAGGCACGGGTAATAATAAAATATACGAAATGACGTGTGACCACGCTCGAAAATTACTCGGCGACGTTACTTCGGGCCTTCTTTGCATCAGGGGTTATACCGGAAAAATTTGGGCACTTGACCAAAGTCATCGATGATGACTGGGAACTTGAGTGAACTTTTATCCATTTCTGAATTGTTTTATTACACTGAGAGAAACATCTAGGACTTTTTACTTAAAAACATAGTAATAGGAGAATTGAGATGAAATATTGTAAATTTTACTATATACAGGGTGATTCAACATGACCTGAGCACTCGAAAAATTTAGATTCCCTGTAAAATTCTAAGACAATATTTCCTTTGCCACTTTTTACAAAACTCAAAAATGAAAAAGTTATTCAACTTTGAAATGTAAACAATAAATGCGCTTTTTCCACAAACGGTGATAAAAACCAGGGTTCCGCCCAAATTTTACTCTACCCAAATTTTCTTCATAATTTTCTGAATCGAAAAGTCCTTTGCCACTTTTCACAAAACTCAAAATCAAAAAACATATTCGAGTTAGAAGTTTCAACTAATCAGATTTCTCAGATTTCAAACTCGAATATCTTTTTTTTTGATTTTAAGTTTTGTGAAAAATGGCAAAGGACTTTTCGAGTTAGAAAGTTATGAAGAAAATTTGGGTAAAGTTTGGCCCCTGGTTTTTATCACCGTTTGTTGAAAAAGCGCATTTATTGTTTATATTTCAAACTTGAATAACTTTTTTATTTTTGAGTTTTGTAAAAAGTGGCAAAGGAAACATCGTCTTAGAATTTTACAAGGAATTTAAATTTTGCTGGTGCTCAGGTTATGTTGAATCACCCTGTATAGCATCGTATTATTGAAAATATTCGTATTGTAGTCATTGACATTCAGTATAGTATTTATAGTCATTTCTAGTGTTACTCATACATGTATAGTAATACCTATAAAAAAATGTAAAAATTATGATTATGTGATTTCTTATATCTTGTATATTGTGAACTGTTTTTTACTAAAATAAAAAATTTAATATTTTTAGTTTTTTTTTTAACTGTACGAGTATATCGACTTATATTTGCGATATTTGACATTTTATTATACTGCATAATACATAGAAAAGTGTAATTATATTGTAGATTTTCTTGAAATATTAGTATATTATTGTGTGTTTTCACAATGCCTGGCTGGACGAAACGAAGGGTTGCAGCCCGAGGCAAAGCCGAGTGATGTAATCGTTTCGTCCAAAAAGGCATTGTTAAAACTCGCAATACGATATTTTATTTGTAGTTTTCGAATAATTCACGTCCAAATATCCGATTATTCGTAAATTTTTGTCTCCGTGTGCTCAAAAAAAAATATATATATACTACATGCACATCTATCTCATGTAAAAATTTTTCCAATATTTATAGTATAAATTACTAGGTTTTTTTCTTAGTTTAGTTTTTCAGTGCAAGAAAAATTCAATAAGAAAAAAATCTAGTACTTTTTACTAAAAAATATTGTACGGAGGGATCGAAATGAAATATAGTAAATTTTGTTATATGTATTATTGTATTATATTAAAGATATTCATATTGTGGTCATTGGCATATAGTATAGTAGTTGTAGCTATACGTTCTAGTGAAACTCGTATATGTGTAGTAATAATTATGAAAAAATTTAGAAATTATGATCATAGTAAGGTAATTTTTAATATCTTGTATATTAAAAACTGTTATTTACTAAAGGAAAAAATAAAATATGTTAAGTATTATTTATTATAAATCAACTTAAGAGGAAACCGTACACGCTGTAGTGCGATAGAGACGAATAGAACGGAAAGCGAATGAGAGGAAGGAGGACGAAAAGATTTCCTGTACGGTTTCCTCTTAAACTGCACTGTGAAAATAATTTTTTTTTTTTGCTAAATCTACTATAATATATGACAAATTAAAATAATATTGTAGATTTTCTTAGAATATAGTAATTTTCTCCAATAGTTATAGTAAGAATTACTAGGTTTTTTTTCAGTGAATCTTTGCGATTCTAACGTTTATTTTTCGCAGATTTCTGAATTCAAATAAATTATAGAATTACTTTAATAATTTATAGAATTATAAAAATAATTGTTCAAATATAAATAATTTATTACATTAAATTTTCAGATGATTTAGAATCTTCGCGATTCTGATGTTTAGATTTTGGAGATTTGTGTATTTAAATGATTTCTAAATTATTTAAGGGGACCGTTCTATCAATTAGGCCGAAATCGTAACTGAACTTTGTAAATAGATAAAAAAAAACCACAAATGTTAGATCCATCAAACTTTACAAAAATATAGTTCTTTATCATAAGAGTAAAAAAAATTTTATTGTCCGTAAAAATCTTGGATAGAGTACATTATATATGCGTCTAAAGTTGACTCTGCGCCGCGCGCAAAGGTAAACGGTGTGCAAGATACAGCCGATTTGAAGGTACCTATAACAAAAAAGTGTATATAAAAAATGTAGATAATTATGTCATCTTGAGAGTGACATTCTTGGAAAAAAAGAAAAAATAATATACTCCTTAACTAGTGTGGGAAAGTTTTTTTAACGAGTCTGAAGGTTGCAACGCGAGCCGTAGGCGAGAGTTGTAATCAGATGAGTTAAAAAAACTTTTCTATTCTACACTAGTCAAGGGCCATATTTTATTCAACAAAGTGAAGAAATGCGAGTTTTATAAGTTACAACCGTGGGAGAAACGAGCCATTACTTCACAGCGTTGAATAAAATTTTTTTTTCTCATTTTACACCATAATACAAAAATTTTCGTTGTTTTTTTAACTCTTTATTAAACAAACATATTAAAAAAAAATTTTTTTCAAAAAAACGAAATGTCAAGTCCAGCGTTATAGTATTTTCGATAAATGTTCAAAATTTCATCCAAATCCGTCAAGTCATTCTCGCGCAATCCTGCACACCGTGAGAGTCAACTTCAGACTCATATATAATGTACTATATAATAATGTGCTATATAATAATGTACTATATAATGTACATAATAATGTACATATATAATATCCAAGATTTTTACGAACAATAAAATTTTTTTTACTCTTATAATAAAGCACTATACTTGTGTAAAGTTTGATGGATCTAACATTGGTAGTTTTTTTTTATCTACGTACAAAGTTCAGTTACGATTTCGGCCAAAATGATTGAACGGTCTTCTTAAATAATTCATTAAATTACTCGAATAATTTTTTTAACTTTCAATAATTTATTACTTGAAATTGTCAGACAATTGAGAATCTTTGCGATTTTCAAGTTTATTTATCAATTTCAATAATTTATTAAATTATTTGAATGATTCAATGAATAATTTATTGAAATAGTTGTTACAATATAAATCATCTATAGGATGGAATTTGAAATTGATTTAGAACACTTAGAGATCAATCTTGTACTTTTTACAAAAAAAACTTTTAAATTACACAAACTCTGACAAAATAGTAGGAGTAATAAAATTCTGTGACAGAACTGTTTTCTAAAAAATCCGAACAAATATCTACGATCTATAAAACTTCGGATCCCTAAAGTATCTTATTCTAAAAATCTTATATAGTTATGTATAGTAATACTGAAAATCTATTAAAATAATATAAAAACACCAAAAAATTTATAAATATTTTTTAAAAGTACGAAAATAAACAAAAATCTATCTAGATGCAATTGTTCCAGATATCTATAAAATTACTCAAAACCGATCGAAATTTCAATTCAAAAGAATCGATTTCTAAAAATCTATAAAGCAGTCTGAAAAATACAGGAAATCTGTAAAAATACTAAAGATTTCTTCAGTTTTATAAATATGTGCTAAAAGAATGCGAGAAAAACTAGAAATCTTTAAAAACATAAAATCATATAAATACAATTTTTTCAAAAATTTCTAAAACCTCGAATCCTAGAGCATATAATTCTAGAAATCTATATTGAAAACCATAAAATTCTTTAAATTGTAAAAATACTAAAAAGATGTTTTTTAAAATACTACAAATTTGTATAAAAGGTACTGTTTTCTTAAAAATAGATTTGTAGACTTCAAATCTTTGAAATTTTCAACATAATACTATTACTTTCATATTCTCGAGGCCTATAGAGGAATCCATAGAAATACTAGAAATCTATCAAAATACCTGAAAATACTAAAAAATTTCATAAATAAAATATAAATACGAAAACTCTATAAATTTATGAAATATACCTAAAATTCGTGTATGCAGTCATAATTTTCTTTGAAATCTATAAGATTATCCAAATTTTCTAGAACTTTGATTCCTAGAGCATCGAATTCTGGAAAGTTGAATAGAAATCCTTATAATAATAAAAAAAAACTTCAAGTTTACCAAATACCAAAAGTTTTAGAAAAAAAAATCTAAACCTGACTTTAACATCATGATAATCGAATTTTATTACCTTTAATACGAACATGAAAGATGTGTGAAACAAGACTCTAAAATTTGTATAATTTGCAAATTCCGAAACTGGAAGCATTTAACCTGCACAAAAAAAAAGATCAATGATGATGGAGAATTCCATTCAATTTTTATTTGCATTTCTCGATTGTTACCTACTCAAGAGAACTAAAGCTACAATAAAAACATTATGTAAGAATTGATATTAGTTGAATAATGTTTCGAAACAGTCAGCAAAGTTTTTTATAAATTATTCCGAGTTTTATGAATGACAAGAAAATATGTTTTGAAATTTGGGAATCTTCGAAGTGAGAAATTCAAAGTAAAATTTTTATCATTTAATAAAAATATTGCAAGTCTAATGACAAACTACCGTGCTCGAAAATCTTTTTTCTGCATGCGTATGGAAAAGAAAATTATTACTTTTCGACTGTCATCAATGATCAAGAAGTTAAGTGAATTTTTTCCATTCCTGGATTGTGTTCGAGTACGTGAAATCGTTTTCGAGGTTCTTCTAAGATTCGAGGGTGGAGGAAGTCCGAAAAAAAGGGGAGAAAATCCATGCTTTTCCCTCGGCTCAGAACGCGAAAAATAAATTGTTCTCGAGGATAGAATTTCCTTCAATTGAAGCCTTCTCCCTCGTGGTTCCGCTCGGCAAATACCCCGAGAATTATAATTACAAGTATTTTATTTAAAATTCCAGCGCTGTTGCGATTATCTTGCGGTCAGTCTCTCCCGCGTGCTTTCGCACATGAAAACACACACGCGGAATTTATATCGTTTTCTCTCTTATTAAGGTAATGCAACAATGTAAGGGGCCGCGACGGTAGAAACAGCGTATAAGAGCGCGCCCTTCCACATCGTCCGCGGGCGCGTCTCAATTATGCGGCGCCATTCGTTGCGCGGGGTAATAAGTCTTTGATATGAAAGGCAATCAGGGAATAATTGCGTTTCGTCGGGTTTTATGGAAACATTTTTTATGACCGCGGGATTATCCGTGGATGAGATTCGTGGTTTTCGCGAAAAGTTCTTCTTTGTCAGATTGAGATGGTTGGAGTTTGAGTACTTGAAATAGTTTTCGTATCTTGGCTAGAGCTACAATTTTATTCCTTAGAGTTGATTTTTACTCTACATCGAGTCGAAATACTAACATTTAAACAAGTGAAAATTCACTATTATAGAAGTTGAATCTCACTATAAAAAAAAGCAGTGACAAGTTTTATCTAAAAAAGTACCTACAGTAATTAAATTTAATTAACTTTAATTAACTTAAAATCGTGATTTGAGTTTTATGAATTTAATTAACTTCTGTTTAAAGAAAGTTTTCTTTTTCTTTGAATCTCTCCTTCAAATATATTTCATTTCCTTTATTAAGCTAATTACTTGATTATATACAGGGTGTCCTAAAGTCATATTTTAGAGGCTTATAGTTTGCAAAATTCTAAGACAATTTTTCCTTTGCCATTTTTCACAAAACTCAAAATCGAAAAAGTTATTCGAGTTTGACATTTAACCAATAAACGCGCTCTTACGGGGAGTGGGGATAAAGTTCACGGACCAAAATTTACCAAAATTTTCTCAATATTTTTCTGAATCAAAAATTCCTTTGCCACTTGTCACAAAACTCAAAATCGAAAAAGATATTCGAATTTGAAATCTGAAAAATCTGATTGGTTGAAACTTTCAACTCGAGTATCTTTTTTGATTTTGAGTTTTGTGAAAAGTGGAAGAGGACTTTTCCACTCAGAAAAATATGGAGAAAATTTTGGTGAATTTTGATTCGTAGTTTTTATACCCACTCCTCGTAAGAGGGCGTTTATTGGTTAAATTTTAGACTTGAATATCTTTTTTAATTTTGAGTTTGGTGAAAAATAGCAAGGGAAAAATTGTCATAGAATTTTGCAAACTATACTGCCCTAAAATATTAATTGATTGGTGACTTTGAGACACACTGTATGTAACATTGATTATTGATTAGATGTTTCAAAAGATAGTGAGAATAATATTATGTTTAATTATTATGTTATTTACTAATGATAGTAATATTGGATAAAATTTGTAAAATATAAGTTATATGTATTATTACTCTAATAGTTAGAGTTTATGAATGAAATTTTTTGTTTTCATTTATTTTTAAATGTTTGGTACTTCAGGAACATTTATTTAATATATTTATTATTTATTATTATTGTATTTGTTATTTTATTTTATTTTATTTTTTTTTTTTTTTTGTTATTTTTCATTTTATTTATTTCTTTATTTATTGTATTTATTTAATAACCATATACACAAGATATACAACAGCGAAAAATTATACATATAATATTACATATCATGATGGAAAAAGTTATTGCAAATATCATAGAATTTTTATAGAGTTCTATACTCTGGAATTTAGGGTTCTGAAATTTTACCATGCAGAACTCATAATTTTATGATTTTATATTCTAGGATTTTCAAATCTGGAACTTTTGATTCAATAATTTCTAATTCTGGAATTTCGTATTGATTTATTCAGTGTTATACACGAATTCATACTTTGAAACTTCTAATTTCAGAACATTATTTTCTAGGCTTTGACAATTATGAAATTTTTATCCGAGAATTCATAATTCTGTGATTTTGTATTTACAAATTTTATAATCATTAATTCAGGATTCATGAATTCGTAATCTGGAATTTCTAGTAACAAAATACACTCACTTATAACTGGAAATTTTCAGTTCAAAACTTTTTATTTGAACTAACGCTTTTTTGAACTAAAAAGCTGCGAACTGTATAACCATAATATTTTATATTTGAGCTGAAAATCACAGTGGAATATTTTTCAAAATCACCTTAAAAGATATTAAAATGTTCAAACGTTTCATTTATAATTTTCAGAAGCCACAACTTGGGTTCATATTGCTCTCGATTATCGACTACCGAAATTCGCAAGGTACGCTGGCACCCAGGATCCAGTAAAGACAGCCATCTCGTGGTTCTGACGTCGGAAAATATGTTTCAGTAAGGATTTTCACCGTTTCCAAGTATTTTTCAATAAATTTGTTAATACTCAGTTTTAAATAATTGCCTCGCACATAAAATTTATAACTCAAAACTTATAATTTTCTTTCAAAATTAAACGGATTAAAAATTGAATTGGCTTTATGAATATAATCATATATTGATTTTCAACTAATCAAATCGGAAACTACAAAAAACGTACAATTTTCCGTTTTTTTTTATTTTATCATTTGTTAATATTAAACTTTTTTTCTAATATTTATTATTAAATACAAATTATTTATAATTATTATATTATTATAAAATTTCATGCTTATTTCGTTATTGTTTGGTTTTTATAATATTGAATAAAATATTTTCAATTGAAGATTCTGCAATTGATGAATTTTTATCCATTGATGCCATTTGTGCAGATTTTTCAAAAACGCAATACTTTCATAAAATGCAATTACTTTTAGTATTTTTAAGAAATTTTACGATTCGAAAGATTTTCTATTATTTTCATGAATTACTGTGTAGACTCTTTAGAATTTCATTTCCAAATTTCAAATTTTCTAGATTCTAAGAATTTCTGTGAATTTCAAGTTTTTCTTATAAATCACTATTTAAGAAACAAATTTTTTCCCACGTTTTCTTATAGGAAATGTTATACTATATATTGTATTATAATTTAGTGCCAGAAGAAATTCTTTTCAAGTTAGAATAACTGTTATTTTTAGTTATAAAACTTAAAATTCTGGAATTAATTTGAATTTCACTGATTTTTTGATTTCGTAGTGTTATTTTTATGCATTATTTTTTTAAATATCTTTTTGACTATTTTTCGTGATAGATTTATTATTAAGAAAAGTTTCTTGATAAAATTTTTCTAGTATTTTCGTAGATTTTGATGTACATCAATTTTATTATGTATTATAAGAAGAATTGAAGAATTAAATTAAATAATTGAAAGAAATTAAAGAATTAAAGAATTGAATTAAATTAAAGAATTTAATCAAAAAAGAATTTAAAGAATTGAATTTTCAAATTTGAATTTGAATGAAGAAATTTTTGAATTAGAACGAAAATTTTAAATTTGAATGAAGAAAATTTGAATTTTTTGATTTTGAGAATTTTAATTAGAAGAATCGAATCAAAAAAGAGAAAAAAATTATAGAATTGAATTAAATTAAAAAATTAAGAGAGTTGAATTACATAAAAATTGAATTAAAGAATTAAATTAAAGAATTTAAAGAAGTAAATTCAACAATCAAAGCATATTATAGGAAGAAAGAAAATTTTTACAGATTGTATGAGTGCGATATTGCAAGTACTCCAACTTTGATGCGAACGTGGAAAGTTGGACCAACTCCAGTTGCCTCGCCCTCAAAAATTCCCAATTTCGCTGCCTTGGGTTATACTGCTGTTGATTTCGACTTTGTGACGCCCACTGTTGAATCTCAAAATGAGGTGTGACTTTCCAAAAAATTTCGATTTTTTCGGTAGTATACTGCCATGTTGAAAAAACTTTCATATGTATACTAAAAGGTCGTTCCAAAATATCGCTATAATTTTTAAGAAAGATCGTAAATTTTCAAAAACTTGTTCTGAACAAACTTTGAACTGTTGTTTCAAAAGCAAAGTATTTTTACTTTTTCAATTTTCAAAAATTTGTATAGACTAATATTTTACTTGAAGTGAATGTATTTATTGGAAATTTGACGACGTTTGTTGCATTGGAATCAATTTTGAGAATATTATTTAATGGAATTCGTAAAAACATTTTAAGTTATGAAATATTTGGAGTTTGTGTACATTTTCGAGATATTACAATTTTCTCAAAATTCTGAAATTAATTTTATTTTGAATTCTTACCACTTTCAGGCAGATTTTGAAAATAATTTGTTTCAGGAAACGTGTTTTGGCAGATAAATTTACGATTTTATCTGATATTATGAAGATTATGTTGCAGAAAAAAATGAAAAAAAATTCAAAGATTGTTCAAAATTCCTTATAAAATTCTAACTCAACTTCTGAAACTAGTGAAAATTTCTGTTTTTTTAAGTTTTACCATAAGTCTCTAAATTTTCCTCGTAAATTTTTATCTCTCGTTTGGTTTTAAAAAAACTTCAAATTATTAATGTATTATCTAATTTATTTTCTACTTTTTATTTAAACTTGATAGTCTTTACATTTTTGAACGAAAGAAAATCAACTTTTTTCTTTGGATCTTTGAAAATTACTACATTTCTGACTTTGTTTCCATTTATTATTATTATTTATAACAGATTTATTTCATTACTTATTGATTTCCGAAAAAGTTTTTCTTAATCGTCATATATATATATGCATTTTATTCCTAACTTATTGTGAAAATTTTTAATTTTACAACCTGTTTATTTGAAGCATATTTAATATCAAATTTCAATAATGATCCTTGAATTTCATAACAATTTTCAATGTTTATTTATAATTCATCAAAGTTTTATTAAATACAGCTGGACGATCTAACTTGGAAGGAAGTCGAATGGCCAATTCTGGTTCTTCAAGGAAATGGAAACGTCCTCTTAGTGCCAGGAAACATTCTTGTCGACAAGTTCGTAAAATAAATTAAAATTATATTCAAATTTCTCATCTTAGAATGCCATAATTTCACTGATTGAATCGAACATCAAGCTATTTGACATCAGTAAAATTGTACTGGGATCAATTCATGTGAAGAACTTCATTTAATAAAGTCAAAAGTCACTGACTATAACAATTTAATCCGCGTGATATATCAGTAAAATTTATTGTTTCAAATAATCAGTAACTAAAACATTCGAATTCTATTGATTGCTAATAAATATTGTCTTGTGTTCTGTAAAATTTTGCTGAAAAAATAAGTAAAGATTAGTGGATGTACAACTTTTTTCAATCAGTGAATTTCAGGAAATGTTGAGGCTCACGAACTTCAGTAAAGTTTATTGATTTAAATAATCTAATAAGTTATAGGAACAGTTAAATTTAATGATCGAAATTGTCGATTTCAGAAATCAATCAATGTCTTATCATTTTTTTAAATGAGTGAATAGATACTGATTGGATTATTTTTGTAGAATTAATTGCGTCAGACATAGAAGTTCACTGAAAAAGTGCTGATATGGTTATTTTAAATGAATTAACATTCATGGCTGAGTCAAAGATGCAAACACTCAGAACCATACGATTTTAGTCAACTACATCAGTGAATTTCAGCAACTTTTGAGGCTTACATTTTCAATTAGCAAGAATTTACTGATTTAAATTGTAGATCAACAGCAAAATTGTTGAACAGAAATCAGTGAATGTCCTATATTTTTTTACATGAGTGAATAGATAATGATTAGATTATGTTTGAATAACTCATTGCCTCAGATATATAAAATTTACTGAAAAAGTACTCATACGGTCAATTTCAGTAGATTCACGTTCGTGGCTGAGTCAAAGATGCAAACAATTGGAAACATACAACTTTAATCAACTACATCAGTGAATTTCAGTAACTGTTGAAGCTTAAATTCTTAATTATCAAGCATTTATTGATTCAAAGAGTAAAATTCATGTACTTCAGCAGTAAAATCCATTGATTAAAATAATCAAATCGGTTATAGAAACAGTTAAATTTAATGATCAAAATTATAGATTTCAAAAGTCAGTGAATGTCTAACCGTTTTTTTAATTTAGTGAATAGATACTGATTAGATTATGTCGGCAGATTTCGTTACTTCAGGCATATAAATTCACTGAAAAAATACTGATGTAATCATTTTCAGTGAATTCACGTTCATGGCTGAGTCAGAGTTGCAAACACTCAGAACCATACGATTTTCATCAACTACATCAGTGAATTTTAGTAACTGTTGATGATTACATTTTGCATTAGCAAGCATTTACTGATTCACAGAGTTAAAATTATGCACTTCAGCAGTAAAATTCATTGATTAAAATAATAATGTCATTTCTAGAAACAGTTAAATTAAATGATCAATATTGTAGATTTCAGAAATCAGTGAATGTCTAACCGTTTTTTTTAATTTAATGAATAGATACTGATTAGATTATGTTTGCATAATTCATTGCTTCGGGCATATAAATTTACTGCAAAAGTACGGATACGGTCAATTTCAGTGAATTCACGTTCATGGCTGAGTCAAAGATGCAAACAATTGGAAACATACAACTATAATCAACTACATCAGTGAATTTCAGTAACTGTTGAGGCCTACAATTTTTAATTGTCAAGCATTTACTGATTCAAAGAGTAAAATTCATCCACCTTAATAGTAAAATTTTTCGAGTTAAATAATCAAATCATTTCAAAAAACCGTCAAATTCAATATTAAAATTGTAGATTTCAGAAATCAGTGAATGTCTAATCGTTTTCTTAAATGAGTGAATTGATAACTATTAGATTATGTTTGGATAATTAATTACTTCAGGCATAGTAATTCACTAAAAAAGTGCTGATAGTCATTTTCAGTGAATTTACATTGATGGCTGAATCAAAGATGCAAATACTCGGAAACATACAATTTTCATCACCTATATCAGCAAATTTCAGTAACTGTTGAGGCTTTATTTTGTAATTATCAAGCTTTTACTGATTCAAAGTGTAAAATTTATGCACTTCAGCAGTTAAATTCGTTGATTTAATTAATCAAATCATTTCTAGAAACAGTTAAATTCAGTTATCAAATTTGTAGATTTCAAAAGTCAGTGAATGTCTAATCATCATTTTAAATGAGTGAATAGACACTGATTAGATTATGTTTGCATAATTCATTGCCTCAGATATATAAATTCACTGAAAAAGTGCTGATACACTCATTTTCAGTGAATTTACATTCTTTATACGAAATAGTGAAATACACTTACTGAACCCCTCAGACGCATTGATTCAAATAGTAAACTTCACTTATTGATTGGCTTAAATGTATTGATTTCAATAATATATATCTAAAAGTTCAAGAACGTGAATTTTTGTACATTATATCTCAAAGTGTCAGAATAAAAGCACTTTTCAAAACAGTGAAATTTTCCTCATTATCAGTATTTTTCACTGATAGAACGATTTAAGTTATAGAAATACGTTGTACTCATTTCAAATCAGTGAATATTTACTCATTCCAACAGGTGAACCTCTTTTACTTTAATTTAATTGAATGTTGAATTTTCATATAATTAATAATTATACAATTGAATGAATAATGAAACTAAATAATTACATAAATTTATCAATCAAGTAAAATTAAATAATTTAAATAATAAAATGTTCAAAAAATTTATTTTAAGTTATTATGTTCATAAATCGAAAAATTTGGTTTTGAAAATTATTATAAGACGTTTTTTTTTGGGGGGGGGGGGGTATTTCTTACAAATTTTGAATTGTTTTAGTTCATCGAAACCAGTGGTGTATGGAACTCTGTCGATGTACCCTCCAGCGATTGACAATTACGGGGAAGATTTCTGCTCGATAATGTGTTTGCCTACGACCCCGTCGATTGTAATTATTGCCACGTGCACGGGAAAAATTTACCATGCCATGCTCATGAAGGATAACATCGAGGACGACATGAAGGTTGGCATAATAATTAAATAAAATATTATTGTATTTTACTGCTGTTAAAGTTAAATTGTTTCCATGAAAATACTTTGAATCAATTTGATAAAGATTATTTTACAAGTGTTTAATATTTAAATTTATTGAAATTTACAGTTTTTTTAATTTCATTTTCTGAAAGTAAAACTTTATTAATCGTAACACTAAAATTCATAATTTTTTTTCAACTCAAAAAGAGTTATTTTACAAGTATTGTTTAGTATTTGAATTTTTTGCACTTGGAAAACGAAACTTTTTTTAATATTTTTGTTTTTTGAGTTGTCTATGTCAGAATTTTGATTTCTGGATTAAGTGGATTAGAGTCATTTATTTTGAAGTTTGCCAGTTTTTTAATGTTTCTGTTTATGATTTCATGTAACATTTCATGGTGATAAAATTTTTAATGAAGAGCAAAATTCACATTAGAAAAAATTATTATATTTAAAATTGTTTTTTACCCAATAGTTATTTTAATGTTGAATTATCTGCATTTTGACTACAATGTTTTTTTGAAATTTTTATTACTTTTGATTGTTCACTTGTCAACGTCAAAAATCGTAATTATGAATTTTCAAAGTTCTGGACCTTAAAATTTTGGTTTCTAGATCTACTAAACTTCAAGCATCGATTTTGAAGTTCCTAGTTTTCGATTTTTTCGTTTATAAAATCTTCTGTATTTTATACCCGTTGAGATAAAATTTTAATGAAAATAACGATAGAATAATTTTTTTTTTGTTTTAATGACATGAAACAAATTATTTTACAACTGTTACATATTTAAATTTTCTGATGCTGCTTTCAGATTTTGAAATTCTTAAAGTTTTGGGCTTTGATTTTGAAGTTTTCCAGTTTTCGAATTTTTGATTTCTGGAATGAGAAATGTAACGATTTCTTGTTATGCATTTTCAATGCATTGATGTAATTATTTAAGCAATAAAATAATGGATAATTGAAACTTTAATTATTACAAACATTTAGACTGATTAATTGAAAGTTCCACGAATTTTCGGGAATCATATTTTTATATTTCACTTTTTTATATTAAATTATAATTCATTTATTTTTTATATTATTTTTTTTTATTCTATTTTTTCTGTTATTTATTTATTATATTTGTTTATTATGTATTATTTTATTACATGTTATCTATGTAATATAATAAATAATAAAATCATAAATCATAAGAATTATTATTAATAAAGAAAAAAAATAACAATAAAATAATATAATATAAAAATATAATGATAAAATGATATAATAAAATGTATATTATATGTAATATATATTTTATTTCATATTTGTTTATTACTTATTTATTATTTGTATTGTTTATTTTATTTGATATATTTTTTAAAATAATTATAACTATATTTATTTATTTATTTATATTCATTTTATATTAATTAATTGAATAATTTTTTTTAATTTATGTATATTTATTTTATATTTTTCTTTTTATTTATTTATTTATACTTATTTTATATTTATTTGATTTTAATTCACCAATAAAAAAACTGTAAAATCTTATTCTTTCAGTCGTGGTCAGATTTGGGGTCGAATTTTAGCCTCAATACTCCGGAAGACGCTTTATACATTTTTGAATGCGTCGAGATTGAAATGGGTCTTTTTTACAATGAGGATGATAAAAAATACAGTTGCCCAGTTCATCTTCATAGCGATAAAGCGAAAATGTCGAGGTAATTAAAAACGAAAAAGCTAATAAATTTCAACCACTTTTTCTTCAGTTTTATTTGAAAAAATGAATAAAAAATCAATATTTTTATTTAATATATGCTAAATTTCATGTGAAAGTTTCCACAATTATATAAGAATAAAAAAAACACCTTTCTTTTTAGCCTATTTAATATATTTTTCAATGTACAGAAATTATTACAAACAATATTTACAATATTTATGATTTGTTTGTTTTTTAGGTATTTTTGCTCTCACAATGCAGGAATTCACATGGTCAATTTGCCGATCGTTTCGCAATTGGAAAAATACATCAGCGTAGATGAAGGTTTGTTTATTCAAAATCATGAACGTGTTTTTAAAAAACATCAAGATTTTTGTATATGTGTACATTTGTTTGCTGCAAAAGCGATTATTGTTAAAAAAACCTTTTGTGTCGCAGAAAAAAACGAGTTTCACTTGCCTGACCTCGCGAACCAATCGCGGTCTCAGTACCTCGTTTGCACGCGCACGAAGCATACCAAAAGTAGCGAAGATACTCCTATTTTCGGGTTTGGTTTGCTGCAAGAACCTTGCATTCTTGTTGCACTTTTGCATACTGGAATCGTCGTTGATTTGTTCGTCGTTGATGTTGATTATTTACGCTCAACAGACAAGCCCGAACTGACAAAAAATCTCAATGAGAAGGTAGAAAAATGAGCACATGATAGTACAAATTTAAAATAGTTTAGATTTATTATATTAATTATATTATATTTTATTTTTCTAAAAAAATGAAACTTTCTTAGAAATACTAAGTTCAAAATTTGTCCTCAAAAACTGTAATAAGCTCTGTATGAAAAAGTACATAATCGTGAATAAATAATATAACGAATAATTTTTTAAAAAGACTTTATTATATTAATGGAAAAAAATTTTTCCACAAAAAATTTACGATTTCGTAATGTCAAAAAAGTAGTAAACGTTTCACTGTAAATACTTGTATATTTTCCCACGTACTGATAGTTTTAAAAAATTTGTTCATTTCGGAACCTGAAGGATTTTATACTTAAATTAAAACCGTCAGATTTTTTGTTAGCACGAGAAAAATCTTTTATGATGAGTGTAAAATTTACACTGTGAAAAAAAAAATAGAAATAATTACAATACTGTATTTTACTTTTAAATCAGTCTGGAACATTGTATTTTTGTTAGATATTTATAGCAGTTTTTGTCACATTATAAAGTCAATATTGTCAAATAGTATTGTAAATTTTTGTTGTTGTAGAAACGCTGTTTCACATACTAAGAGAAAATACTGTACCAATTTGTATTTATTGAACATTCATGTAATATTCTAAAACTAGAATATTCTTTAACAATGTTGATAAATACAAATTACAGTAATAAATCGAGACAATCTGAAAATTTCAGAACGTTCGGTTCATATTTCAAAAAAACTGGCAGAATTTTCGAAAAAAATCCAGTACATCTTGACATGTGAATAGTACAAAGTACTAGAATATCGTAACATTTACAATATTCCCTATTTCCCAATTTCATAAAAACTTGATAAAAAACGTCGATAAAACAAAGTTTATAAAATTTTCTACTTTATAAATAATTCTATGAAAGTTTTATAAAAATAAAGTATTTTATAAAACTGTTCTTATAAAACTCGATATTTTTGATAAAAACGGTTTTAGAAAACTGACGTTTTTTATAAAAACAGTTTTATTAAACTGACATTTTTTTATAAAAACAGTTTTCGAAAACTGATATTTTACATGAAATTTTTAAAAAATTGACATTTTTTCATAAAGTTTGTATAAAATTGACATTTGTTTATAAAATTTTTATAAAACTAACATTTTTTTATGAAATGTTTATAAAACTGCCGTTTTTTCTAAAATTTTTATGAAACTAACAATTTTTTTATAAAATTTTTATAAAACTGACATTTTTTTTTTAATTTTTATAAAATCAGTTTTCGGAAAACAGACTTTTTTCATAAAGATTCTTATAAATCAATCACAGTTACTAAGGTTATTGCAAATTTCGTCATTTTTACCTAACTTATAACAATATTGTATAGTGAAAATCGTTACATTGTACAAAGCATTAATACATGCCAGTTTTCAGAAGATATAATAATAAAAGTTTACAAATTCAGAATCCAAATTGTCAATTAATATATAACCAAATCATAAATTTTTATACTCTTCTAGTTGGAAGATATAATTCATTATCATCTGTATACATTAAAATATCAATTCGATTATTTAAGCATTATTTCTTTGAATAATATGATTTCTCACATTCTAAGAGAAAATACTGTACCAGTCAATATTCGGTGAACATTCATGTAATATTGTAAGATAAAAAACATATTTAAACAATCATAATAATTTTAATTTATTGTGTAAAACCAAGAAAATCTTAAATTTTTAGAATATTCGGGTCACGTTCAAAAAACAAAAAAACGAAAATCCCAGTTTTTTAGATAAAGGAGAAAAAAGAACTGTACACTAAGAAAGAAATTCAGTATTTTTTGACCTTTGGATAGTAAAAATAACTAGAATATAGTAACTTTTACAATATTATTGCAGATTTTTCCAATTTTGCCCTTTTATTATATTAAAATGGAAAAAAGAAAGGATGAATTTTTTGTTTGAAAAACCCATTTTTGAGCTGAAATATGATTCGTTATATCATTCACGATTATGAATTTTTTTGTACATATTTTTTTTATATTTTATATATATTTTATTTATATTTATAGTTGTGATATAATAAAAATATATTGAATAATTATGGTTTTTTAAGAAAAATTTTTAACTTTGTGTTTCTGAGAAGCTTAACTTTTTAATTAATTTAATTAATAATTTAATTAAAATAATTAATCATTCATATATTGTTCTTTTTTTGCAATCAACATTTTCAATATGCTTTTTTTTCTTAGAACTCTAAATATTTTCAAAAATTTCAGACATTCTCTTGAAAAAACTTTAGATTATGCAATATGCTCGTTCTAACTTTATTATATTATTTATTTATTATATTAATAGAAAAAAGAAAGGATACATTTTTTATTCGAAAAATTTATTTTTGAGCTGAAAAATGATTCGTTATATTATTCACGATTATGTATTTTTTTGTACAGAGCTTATTATGGTTTTTAAAAAAAAAATTTGAACTTTGTATTTGTAGGAAGTTTTGATTTTTTAGAAAAATAATTAGTAAAATGTTGAATTCATTAATTATTCATTTATTGTTCTTTTTTTGTGATCAGTGTTTTCAATGGGCTTTATTTTAAATAAATAAATTATATATAACAATGTAAAAATTTATTATATATAATAATAATGATAACAATAAAATATATACAATAATATAATATTACATACATAATATATAATTGTATGTAAATAAATAAATTTTTTTAGAACTCTAAATATTTTCAAAGATTTCAGACATTCTGAGGATACTAAATTAATTTTCTTCGTTTTTTGGGCTTTTCGAGAATTTCAATCGTTTTTGATTATTTAAAAGGATTTATTTGAAAAAGGTTTTCAAAGTTCGACAAAATTTATGATCCTTAGAACTTCAAATTTTTTCCTAAATATATTTCAAATTCGTAGTTATTGACAAAATAGTTATATTGAATCAATAGATTTTCCCTATTTTGAAATTTGGAAGTTTCTTTTATTTGAAAAATTTTTATCAATAACGTCTTTTGAATATAATTTTAATATTAAAACAATTTTAAAGTTGGGCTAGACTCAGGAATTATTCAACAAATTTTTAAAACAATATCAATTCTTTATTTATTTGTCAGTCAAAATTTTTCATAATTCAAAAATCAAAAACAAAAGTTTCAAAAATTGTGCGATTCGTTGTTGATTTTTCCAAATGTATGGAAAAATTTATGCAATTAGATATCATACTTTTCCAGTCCTGGTATCTGATAAAATATATGAATTATCTTCGAAAATTGAGGTTTCAAGTTTGAGGAAATTTCTATTTATTAAGAATTGATTTTTAAACTATGAAGCATAATTTTTCGTATTGTTTTCTAATTTCCTTTTCTTGTGTTAAAAACAGCTCATGAAAGAACCCTTCGACGTTACAATCAAGAAAATGCTGAAACACGAATTGTCTCAACCAATTACAATGCTTGGAGGAAAAACGAATTTATCACCACGAGACTCTTTGGAGGTATGATCTCAAAAACTGTTATTTGTTTTCAAAATTCCTCATTTCCTGCTTAGGATTTTACATATCTTATATTAAAAATGTTTAGATTATCTAACCCTCAGTAAAATCAAATTATTCTAAACGCTTGCATCTACTTTTTTAAGGTAAAGTAAAATAAAAAAAAAATTAAGGTAAAAATTTAAAGTAAAAAAAGGAATAACTCTCTGAAAATATTAAATTTTTCCAGAATTTCGAGGACACTGTTTTCCAAAAAAAAAATTATCTCCCCCTTCCTCCCCCATTCCTTCCAAAAAAAAGAATCGAAAGTGATTTTGATTTGAGAAAAGACAAAATTTTTATAATATCAGCAATTTTTTATAAGAATTCCGTTTTTTATAAAGTCTACCTTATAAAACTCTTATGGAAAAAAATTTTTTCTTATACAAAAAACAGACAGTTTTATAAAAAATAAAAAATTTTTTTTTTTAATATCTGAGCCCCGTACAATTTTTATAAACTTGATATTAATAAAAAAAATTTTAATCTTATGAAAAAATATCAATTTGAATACGTTTTTTTATATAAATTTACTTAACCAATTTTTCATTAAACAAAAATTTAAAAAAAAGTTCGTATAAGAATTTCTGCGAAAAATCAAATTTTATAAAAAAAGTTTTTCTTAAAGAAATCCTATTAGGTCGATCTTATAAAAATTGTAATACAAAATTTTTTTTATTACCAATTTTTTCATGACTACTCTGGATTTGACAAAAAATATGTTGTTTTTTCCCATGCATCCGTAAAAAAGGCCACTTTATTTCTATGGAATGCGGGAACAAAAGCCCCTTTTTGGGGTACTCGGAAATCAGCGGGAAGTTTTATTGATAAATCCCGCTGATTTCCAAGTACTCCAAAAAAAGGATTTCGTTCTTGCGTTCCATAAAAATGAAGTGGATTTTACACATGCATGGGAAAAAATATTGTATGCTACACGAGACAAAAAGGATTATTCCAACTCGTGCAAAGTTTGGGCACGAGCGAAGCGAGTGCGCAATTGCACTCGTTGGAATCATCCTTTTTGTCTCGTGTAGCATAAATATCTATTTTCATTTACTCGAGCATCGAATATAGACTTATTTTAATATGAAATTTATAAATGAATGAGTATCTACAATGCAAAATAATGAAAACATATGTTTTTAGGTACTGACTAATAATGCAGTATTTTAAATGATTTACGATGTAAAATTAAATTCTTAAACAATATTCTCGAAATTGAATCACAGCCATAAAACTATTAATAATTATAAAAATGTATTAAGGACTATTTAAAAAAAAGATGATTATATTTAGAAACAATTGCTAATTTTTATAACTCAACTCAACCGAGTAATATATTTTCTATTCAGAATCTGGCGATCCTCCAAATAAAATTTTTTTCTTATCCTCATCCTCAAAATTTTGTTCCAAATTTTTCAAACTTTGAGATGTTTAGGATCCAGATAAAATCTCTAAAAATTCATATTTTCATAAAATTTCACTTTATTCACAAACTTGCGAAATAGCTATTTATCATTTTAGCCGCCATTAAAAAAAAAATAAAACTAAGAGAGCCTTAAAATCTTTACTTCGGTAAAGACGTGTAATGTCTTGAGTTTTATTCGGATAATTTTATTTGGAACGTTTTTTTTTCTTTCTTTGTTGAAATCTATATTTTTCTCTCGACACCTATTTCTAGGCCATCTAAAATAAATAGTTTTCTAGAGCGACTTTGATAAAGTTTCCGTAACCGTTACAATAGAACCAAAATCGGGCGAGTAATAAGAATCACGCTGTCTTATCACCGCGATTCAAATAGATTTTAAAACGTTCTATTTTCCTTTTAGGTAATAATTTGGGTCGTCGGATAAATTATTATCAGACGCATTCATGTAAAAAGAAGATAGTATATAAACTGCGACGAGTTTCATAAACGGGCTTACTTTTTCGTTTCATTTGGACATTGAATTTTTCTTCGTTGCGTGGTTCGGCATTAGACAAAAATGTAAGCGAAAGATAGACAGTTATAAAAAATAAAAGTAGTGAAATTGAAGTGAAAGACTTATTCCCGAATTTTCCTCGTCCGTTTAAGGGTCGTAGGGCGCAGTTCCTACGATCCTATCTGTTTACTTCCGTGATCGCACCAACCATTCTTCGGTTTCAATACGAAGCTGTGCCTGGCGAACACCATTGGTACACTCGTTTTGGCGCCAATGTCAAGGTCACAGCGTAACAGCAACTCGACGATTGCGCTTTTGATCTCTAGCAACGCGAATCTTCTGCCGACACACACCCTCGGTCCCAAACCGAAGGGAATAAACGGCGGCTGATTGAAGGGTAATTTTTTCCCCAAAAATCTCTCAGGGATGAATTTCCCGGGATCCGAGAAGTACTTTGGGTCGTGCAACATCGCCGCAATGGGTAAAATAACGTTACATCCCGGCTGGATCGTGTATTTTCGCTCCCCATGGACGACGAATTCTTTGGTGCAAACTCGATCCGTCGCAACGGACACCGGATACAACCTCATGATCTCGTTGACCGCCGCGTCCAAATAAGCCATTCCGTTGAGATCCTCGTACGAAATATTTCCCCCCGATTCCCGATAAGTCGCGTCGATTTCCTCGTGTAGTTTCCGCTGGACTCGCAGGTTGACCGCGATTTCGTGCGCGAGAAAAGAAATTTGATTCGTGACGGGCTCGAAGCCAGCGAAGAAGAATATGAAGGCATGAGCCGTCATGTCCATCAAGTTAGGTCCATTGCCCAAAGCCCTTTTGTCCATCATAACTTGCAGCATGTCCGGTTTCGAGATCCCCCCTTCGTTCCGAGTCTTCACCGCGTTTTCTATGATACTCTTGAAGAACTCGACGTGCTCGTCTTCGAACATCTTGACCTTGAGCCATTTCGCGAGTCCCGGGACGCTTAGGAGCATGAGGAACTTGACGACTCGCCAGGCGTTGAAGTTGTTCATCTTTTTGCCGAGCGTGTAGAACTCGTTGTTCGGGTTCTTGGTTGAATCGATCTTCAAGCCGAAGGCGCAGGCTGCGATGACGTCACTCGCATACTTGGAGAACGCGTCCTTGACATCCATGTCGTGACCTTGGGGAGGGGTCGACGCGTGGACGCGCTCCGCGAACCCTCTGGCGCATTCGGAGATGAGTTCGTACATGTATTTGAGTTTGGCTGACGAGAATGCTGGGCTGAGCAGTGATCGGGCTTCATGCCATCGTCGTCCTTTCAGGCTCATGAGGGTTTTCCCGAGGAAAGGATCGATAGTCTCGTCCACTAAAGTGACGCGATCGATGAACGAGTCCCAGTTTTTGATGGCGATTTCTTTGACGAGGTTTGGATCGTGGATCATGATAGAGGGGGATTGGAAGGTGAAGAACAGGGAGATTTTGTCACCTGGAAAAGCGTTGTAATGGTTTTTCATGATTTCGTGGAAGCTGTCGATGCACAGGAGTAGTTTTCCCATGTTGCCGATAAGCGGCCAAACTCCTTTGCTGCGCACGCCATGTTTTTCGTATTGGTTCTTGGTTGCGTAGAAACGGAACACTTGGTAGGAAACGAGGCACGCTATTGAAGCGCAAATTAGAGCGAGGATGACCATGACTGCGCGCGGTTAGACCGTCATGCGAGAACTGGCGATTGTTATGAAAACTTGAGCGTTGGCGTCACGACGTTATTTTTTGCATCGACCATGTGGTGATGTCATTTTATGACGCGGTGTTATGTGCGAGTGTCGAGCAGAGCAGTGTTGCGTACTAAAAAAATCTGGTTGGTTTTATACTGGAATCTAATTGGGAATCCAATTGGAGAAATTGTTAGTTTTCCAATTGGAAATATAACTGGATTTTCAGTTGTGTATCTGATAAGATTGACATTTGGAAATCCAATTAGAAATAAACTTGGATCTTTAACTGGATTTTCGTTAATGTTTCACCAAAAGAAGTCCAATTGGATTTCCAATAGAAATTCGCTCGACTTTTCAACTGGATTTTATTTAGGTTTACCCAAAAGTAATCCAATTGGATTTCCAGCCTGAATCCAATTGAAAATCTAATTGGCTGGTTCAATTGGAAACACAGCTGGATTTCCAGTTGTGTATTCAATAAGATTTCCATTTGGAAATCCAACTAGAAATTACTTGGATTTTCAACTGGAATTTCATTTAAGTTTCACCAAAAGAATTCCAATTGGATTTGGATTTCCAACTAGAAATTCGCTTCGATTTTCAACTGGAATTTCATTTAGGTTTCACCAGAAAAAGTCCAATTGGATTCCCAACTAGAAATCCGCTTGGATTTTCAACTGGAATTTCATTTATGTTAACCCAAAAGAAATCCAATTGGATATCCAGCCTGAATGCAATTGGAAATCCAATTAGAGAAATAGCCAGTTTTCGAATTGGGCGAGCCAATTGGCTACTTCAATTGGATTTCCAACTAGAAATTCGCTTCGATTTTCAACTGGAATTTTATTTAGGTTTCTTTAAAAAAAATCCAATTAGAGAAATGGCTAGTTTTCCGATTGGGCGAACCAATTGGCTTGTCCAATTGGAAATATAACTTAATTTCCAGTTGCATATCCAACAAGATTTCCATTTTGAATTCCAACTAGAAATCCACTTGCATGTTTAACTAGAATTTCATTTAGGTTTCACCAAAAGAAGTCTAATTGAATTTCCAACTGAAATTTTATTTAAGTTTATTCCAAAAAAATCCAAGTGGATTTCCAGCTTACAAATCCAATTAGAAATCCAATTACAAATCCAATTAGAGGAATGGCCAGTATTCCAATTGGGCGAGCAATTGGCTAGTTCAATTGGAAATACAACTGGATTTTCAGTTGTGTATTCGACAAGATTCCCATTTAGAAATCCAATGAGAAATACGCTTGGATTTTCAACTGGATTTTCATTCAAGTTCACTCCTAAAAAATTGAATTGGATTTCCAGCTTGAATCCAATTAGAAATCCAATTAGAGAAATGGCCAGTATTAAAATTGGGCGAGCCAATTGGCTAGTTCAATTGGAAATACAACTGGATTTTCAGTTCTGTATTCAACAAGATTTACATTTGTAAATCTAATCAGAAATACACTCGAATTTTGAATTAAAATTTGATTTAATTTCATTCAATCAGTCAATTGGAATCCAATTAGAAAAATGGCCAGTTTTCCAATTGGGCGAACCAATAGGCTAGTCCAATTGAAAATACAACTAGATTTCCGGTTGTATATCCAACAAGATTTCCATTTTGAATTCCAACTAGAAATCCACTTGTATTTTCAACTAGAATTTCATTTAGGTTTCACAAAATAAATCCAATTTTTCCAACTAAAAATCTTGTTGGATTCCCAATTGGACTATTCAATTGGCTCGCTCAATTTTAAATCTGACCATTTCTCCAATTGGATTTTTTCATTAAGGTTAGTGACTTTGAGGATACAAGATCCAATATAAGAGCCACGTAGCTTCTTGTCATAGAATATCAAAGAATATCATATGAATATCGGATATTTTTGAAGTAAAATTAAAGAAAAATTCAAAACTTCCATTCATATTTTATTTGTACAATTAATAATTATGTGTAAAAATAAGTGGAGAAAGCTCGAAAATTGTGGTAGTTATCTAACATAAAAGTTCATTAATGTCTTTGAATGTTGGAATATTGCAATACTGCAATTGCAATGATATAAGCTGTGTTTTGAAATTCATAAATTATTAAAAATAAATCTTTATTTATATTCCTATTCATCAGTAGAAATATTTTCAAATAATAACTTTAAATAATTGAAAATTTTATTATGAATGAATCTGTAATATAAAAATTACAAATTTTTTTAATTTGAGAATTTAATAGATAAAAAGCATTTAATACCAATTTCATAAGTTCAAGAAATTTTGATCGAAAGAATTCGATTTTTTATATAGAGTTTTGATGTTTCAGAATTTGAATTTCTATTCCTTAACTTACGTGATTAAAATTGAAAAACATTTTTTGTAATAGGGAATTTCTGAAAACCGCATGCTCTTAAACAGAAGGCTTAGTAATAAAAATTTTCCAATCATTCCACAATCCAATGATAAAATTCTTCATAATCAATCAGTTTAGTCTCCTAAATTTTGTTTAAAAATCACGAGTTACAAAATCATTCACTTAAAATTTCAAAATTTGGATACCTCAACCGAATCATTTTTTAATTCTAAAGTAACCTGAAATTTTTAATTATTATCAAAAAACGCTGTAATTTTCATTTTTCTTCAAGAATTTCATCAAAAATTCTGCAACTGAAAAAAAAGGCATTCAACAATAATTTGTAAAATTCATTAAATCTTATACTTGAAAAATTATTGTTCTAAAATCAACTTTCATCGATGCATATTTTTCCACAGCTACTTTATCATGCGACCACAATTTTCCGGACTCAACATTTCGTCATGCACGAAAAGGTACGCGAGGAAATATCGAAAAAAGTGCATACGCTCAAAGTACTGAAATCGCATCAACTTCGAGAACTCGAGTCTCTGAACAAAATGAGAAAAGAATTGCAACAAGCTGCCGAACGATTAGCAAGTCGCTATGAAGAAACAAAAGACAAACAGGAGGAATTAGCAAAGAGGTATTTTTGAATTAAACAAGACTGGAATAAAAAAATTTTTATTGGTCAATGAATGCACTTTTAGGATTTTCCCACTTCAATGCATTTTTTCAAAACGAGGAAAATTCATCAACGATTTTCGATAAATGATTTCACAACTTTAAATAGATTTTCAAATTTTTTTTACAGAACTGAGGATGTCTTGAGACTCGTGAAACTCAAAGAGCCTGTAATTTCACCTATGGAAAGAACCCAAGCTGAAAATTTTATGGAAGCGGAAAATAAAGTTCAAGAGTTGTCTGTAAGACTGCAGCAGCTGAAAAAAAGGGCTTCTGATCAAATCGCCCAATCAGAGAAAAATGACAAGAAAGAGATATTTTTGAAAAAGTCGCAGGAAGATACCATAAAAGCACAACTCCATGAGATGTATGCAATTTTTGTTTCACATAATTTTTTAATGGAATGAAATAGATTTTTGTATTCAAGCATTTTAATTTACTAATTTATTGATTTTCGAGATTTCCTTCATGAAACGTAAAATTATCATAGTGTTATGTAACTTTGGTAATTTCTACTGTAATTTTGATGCTATAATAAAAATTTGAATAAACCAATTTTACATTCTTCAAACTCAAACTTTTTCGAGTTTCTGAGTTTATATTTACATTAATTTATCAACTTGACCTTAAAACATTTAAAAAATTTCTACTAAAATTTGTACATTATTGTGTAACACTAAATTTTTTCTTACAGGGACTCCAGTATTCGTGAGCTGGTTGCAAAAGTAAAATACCTATCAACAGAAATTGAAGTGTAAGAACCAGTGAGAGAAATGAACATTTTACAGAAAAATACAGAAAACTTTGTATTGCAAATAACTTTTATTATGTCTAATAAATCACACGTTCAATTTTGGTAAACCTCTGACTCATTTTCCCTGTGTAGAAATATACAAGAAAAAACGTGAAAATTTTGAATGAACTTGGAATTTAAATATAATAATAATAAATGATAAAATAATAAGAATATTTCAATGAATATACCAGTTTCATACAACTACATGAATTACAGTATAATGAAGTAACACAATTCATAAGCAAACGCCGCAGTTCAAAATCACAAAATCTCATTGCAATTTTTTGACATCGTAAAACCATTTATCAAAAAAAAAAAAAAAAAATCCGCTTAATCATGTATTCCTAGTAATATACACGTTCATGTTCCTCTACTCAATCTCAATATTAACCGCAACATCTTCCATGACAACATCCGAAATCACAGGAACTTGCATCATAGGCAAAGGATCCGGCGACGGATAGAACACGTTGCTCGCGTAATGTTCCTTAAAATATTCACCCCCTTTTTCCTCGTACTCCCGACGAGTTGTCAGAAAACGCGACAAATCCGGGCTCAACGCGAAATCCCTTGCTCCGTACCACGCGTCAAGATTCGGGTTTTTGGCTACGTTCACTTTGAAAGTCGTTCCAAACGGTCGAAGCTCGCGAAGCTCTCGCTTCAAGCGATCCAGGAGACCGGGAAAAGCGGATGGTCCCCCAGTCAAAAAGACGTTGTTGGCGAGCCGAGCCTGCATTTCGGAGGAATAACGTTTCAACACGAAGTCAATGACTTCGGCGACTCCGGCTTCTACTTGGCCCACCATCGAGGGCTGGAACAAGAGTTCCGGGGCACGAAGTCGTTCGAGTCCGACGTGGAGTTGATGAGTTTCCCCGGGCATCACGGGAATATTGGCGCTGCTGTCGAACTCGGGGTCGTGGTGGCGCAGTACATCCTCCAGCTCCAGTAACCGCTCTTGTTCGAGTTCGGAATCCGAGTCTCCGCCTTCCTGCAATCACGATTTCCTTTACTTCTCATCAATTCTCCTTATTTCCCATCGATTCCCTTTATTTCCCGTAAATTCCCATCATTTCCTGTCAATTTCCATCATTTACCGTCAATTTCCATTATTTCCCGTCAATTTCCGTCATTTACCGTAATTTACCGTCAATTTCCGTTATTTCACGTCGATTCTTATTATAAAAATATTACATAAAAATAAGAACATTATAAATTTAAAATAAGAAATATTAATTCCTTTTATTTCTCATCATTTACCGTCATTTGCTGTCAATTTCTGTGATTTCCCGTCAATTCCTATGATTTCCCGTCAATTTCCATTATTTCCCGTAAATTCTCACTATAAAAATATTACATAAACAATATAAACATTATTAAATTAAAATAACTAACATCAATTCTATTTATTTCCCGTCATTTTCCGTCAATTTCCGTTATTTCCTGTCCTAGTGGCGTAGCAAGACATGTCGGAGCCCGGGGCATGATGGAAATATGCCCCCCCCCCCCCAACGAAATTATCTTCAAGAAAAATCGATGACATTCGTTTTGTATAATGTTTTTGACATTATTAAGTATCTCAGAATTTCGAATAAGACACATTGAAGTGTCTTCAAATTTCAAATAAGATACTTTGAGAAGTGTCTTGGAAATTCAAAATATCTTGAAAATTTTTAAAAAACACTTTAAGCAGTGTCTTAGACACTTGAAAGTGTATTAGAATTCCAGAAAAGATGCTTTTCAAGGACTTTAAATTCAAAATAGGACTTCAAGCATTATCTTAAAATTTTTTATAAATCACTTTAAGTAGTATCTTAGACGTTTAAAAGTGTCTTCAAATTTTAATAAAACACCTCGAATAGTGTCTTCGACATTTAAAAGTATTTTGAAATTCCATATAAGACACATTGGAGTATCTTATTATTTCAAATAAAAGACTTTACGAAGTATCTCAGAGATTCGAGAGTGTCTTAAAATTTAGTATGAGACGATTCTGAGTGTCTTAGAACTTCGAGTAAGACATTTTGTAAAGTGTCTTAGAAATCTCTGAATATCTTTGGATTTTCAAAGACACTTTGAAAAGTGCCTTACAATTCCAGAAAAGATACTTCAGAAGATCTTTGAATATTAATAAGACACTTCAAGAAGTGTCTAGAAATGTGTTAAAAGTACTTTAAAAATTAGTGTGTCACACGTTTGAAAGTGTCTTAAAATTTTCTTAAAACACCTTCAAAAGTGTTTTAAACATTAAAAAGTGTCTTATACTTCGGTATAAAAAAAATAAAAGTGTTTTAGGATTTCTAATGAGACACTTCAATAATTGTGTTGACATTCGATAGTGTCTTAGAATCGTAGATAAGACACTTTGAAGTGTCTTAGCATTTCGAACAAGACACTTTCGAGTGTCTTAGAATTTCAAATAAGGCATTTCTGAATATCTTGGAACTTCAAAAAAGACAGTTTAAGAAGTGTCTTGTACACTTGAAAATTTCTGAGAATTCTGGAAAAGATAATTTTAAAGGTCTTTAAATTTCAAAATAGACACTTCGAGGATTGTCTTCAATTGTTGCATTTATCACTCAAAGAAGTGATATACAGGGTGCGCCACCAAAATCCGGACAAAAAACCATTCAATATTCCCGCGATAATATGCTTCAGAAAGATATCGCTTTCAGTGTCTGAAT
>JAPYZL010119199.1:0-13445 GCA_030522825.1 Platygaster orseoliae
TTTTGAGTTTTGTAAAAAGTGGTAAAGGACTTTTCGACTCGAAATTGAAAAAGGAATTCAGGATTTTTTTTATCGCGGACTTTGGGACACCCTGTATAAATAATAAGAATTTTTAAATTTTAAGAATTTTGAAAATTATACTATAGAAATAACATGGATAATAAATTAAAACTTTTTCGATTAAAATCATAGCCAAAGAAACATTATCTATTTTTTCTTATACTGTCGTACTGAAATAAAAATGTCTGATTATTGTTCATTTTTACATGAAATTTATGCTTTCGTAATGATAACAAGAAAAATAGAAAAAAGCTGTGACAATTTCAATAAAACAACTGCTTGATTATTCATTAAAAAAAAAAAATTAACAACTTACTCAGTAGAATCCATCCTGTAAAAGATAATTTTTGAAGCAATTTTGTAAGAATGCTTGTTTTTTTTTTCATTTCTCTAAAAATGTTGATGATTTAGGGGTATGAGGAGAGGGGAGTGTTTCTGAAAAAATATCATTTATTAGATCTCGGATTTTTTTACATAATAATACCTCAGTACATTTATTATGTTTATATTCTGATTGTTTCACATACAAATACGAATTTTTTAATAAATTATATTATATATTACTTTTTTAGATATAAATATTTTGCTGGAATATTCTAAGAAAATGAAAATTTTATAGATTATTCAACTCAGTAAAAAATGACGAAAAAATTTCTAAATATACTGTAATAATATTAAAATTATAGTCACCAAATTCCTTTGAGAATATTTATTACCAAAATGTTTTTTCATATAATTTTATTTATTCATACTTTAAAGATCATTATATTTCTAAATATCTTATCATAAATAAGATCAAATAGATTCAATATGTTTTTTTATGTTTAGAATATTATCCCATCAAATTTTCAACTTCTTTCACGATTTTTTAGATCGAGATTCAAACGAAAATCCTCTTCATGAAAATTTCTATTTTTCTACATTAATTTTTCGTGCAATTCTTATTTATAAAAACCAATGGTTACGCCACTGCGTGAAGTTATAGCGAGAATTCGATGGAAAAAGAAGCAGGAAGAAAAAAAAGCAGAGAAAAAGCTCGTGACAGAAGAGAAAAGACAGGCTTGCACTGGCGAAGAAAAAAAGGCACGTTAATGTTTTATTCGATCGAAGGTGTATCGCTGCTTTGACGAATTATTTAGATTCGACGTTGTGGATAGAGAGACAAACGTGCTTGTTCGAGTTTACAAAGAATGTTTTAGACTTCGACAGATTTTTAATGACGAAAGTATGTTTATTTTATTTGTAACGATAAATAGTGATATTGGTGACGACGCACTCTGAAAATTGAATTTTATTTTAAGGTGACACAAAACCACGACTTGAAATTGAAGTTTCATCCTAAATTTAGTGTATGTTCACGACTATTTTCGAATTGACTAAATTGAAGATAGTTTCTGAATTTCAAGTCATCTCCTAATTTCGTAATATATTAAAATAAAATTGAATTTTTAAAGTGCGAATTTCAGAAGAAGTAAAATTTTGAAATTTCCGTACGAGTCCCACGGATTTTCATGCTTTTAGATGACGTTTTTTTTTTTGTTCATGGTGCGGATACACAGGAGAATCAGCATCCGTATTTATCGAGCTGAATTAAGCTCCTGAGACAATAGGGAAAAGCTCTCCTCGAGGGCCCTTTCTTTCGAGCACTCAGGGTAGGCCATGAATTTGGCTAATAATCGCTCGTATATCTATGGCCGCAGTCACTGCCTGTCTCTCTCTTCTCCTCTCTCCTTCTCTCTCGTCTCTTTCGAGGGCTCATCTTGATCCAAGTACCAGATAACTATAACTTATGCCATCAACGATCGCGAGCTTGTTGAATGAACAATAAGTATCCGTGCGCGAGCGGACTCAGTTTCTATCTTTTTCCCTCTGCTTCGTAGATTAAAAAAATGGAGAAAGAGAAGAGGAAAGACAAGAAAAAAAGTGAGAAATAGTACAATGTGCCTCTCGGAGGTATTTTGCCGGCCTTGGACGTTTGCAAGACGAGGATGGCAAAAATACCTTCGAGAAGTGCACACATTCAAATATTTATAGTACAAATTACTGGGTGTTTTTCTCAGAGTATTTTACATTTTTTCATGCATTTATTAAACTACTTTTCATAGAAATTGTTTTTTAGAGGTCAATCCGATGATATTCGAAAAGTATAATAGATCGATGAATTTTAACTCATTATAATATTTTTCTAAAGGGAATTCAAGAATTCAATAAAAATAAATGATAGAATAATAATGATTATTAAATCATAGCAAAAATTACTATTTATGCAATATTCGTTATTCATCATTATCATTAGAATCTACGATGTACTTAAATAATGATTCCCGGTTATTTTCCCGAATCAAAGTTCCCGAACGGTCATTTTCCCGAATGACTATTTTCCCAAAACGCCATTATTCCGAACGTATTATTTCCCGAATGGCTATTTTCTCGAAAGTATTTTTCCCTGAATGACAATTTTCCCGAAAGTATTATTTTCCAAATATCGGTTGGAATTTTACTTTTATTTCAATTGTATACATTTATGAATTTCATAAAAGTCTTCAATAAAAAGAGTGATGGTAAAAATTTGTAATTTAAAAATTTTTAAATTCATTTTAATTTTTAAATTTAAAAATTCAATTTAAAAATTTAATTTAATAACTAAAATTTTTTATTACAATTTTAAAATTTAGAAATGGTAAATGCGTAACTACGGCATATCTAGACATTAGGCTGATAGGAAAATTTCCCATTCGGGAAAATGGCCGTTCGAAAAAAAGACCTTTCGGGAAAATGACAGTTCGGGAAAAGGGATTCGGGAAAATGGTCGGCAACGTTAAATAATACTTTATTATTAAATAATTCATTTATAATTTATTTTTTAGATTTTCTTGAAATTATTCTAATATGGCAAATAATTATCATATTCAAAAAAATGAATAATAATAGTTTTATAATATAATATATATAATACTTTTACAGTTGAATAAAATGTATTTCTCTGAACTAAAAATTTATTTAAGTGAACCAAAAATTAATTAAAATATTACACTGAAAGAAAAATCTAGTACTTCTAAAAAACTTTTGTTAACTTTATAGATTTGTTACCTTTTTTTTACTAAAAAGATTTCAAAAAATACTGAGGGTAGAAAAAATTTTTGAGTACTAGAAACGTATCTATGAAAAAACCGTGTTTTGAAAAATCTATTCAAGTAATAAGAATCTTCAGAACTTTTAATTATGCAGCATTTATTTATAGAATCTTCTGTATAGACAGACTTTTCTTTCGAATATAAAAAATGCTCAAAACTAAAACAACTTGTAATCCTGAATGATCAAAATTTGTGAAAGAATTTGTGTATGCAAAATCTATAAAAATAAATCAAATTTATGGAGCTTTCAGTTTCAGAGCATTCAATTCTGGAATTCTACAAAGTGATTCATCAAAATACAAGTAAATTCTATGAAATTTAATAACACTGAAAAAATAATGCTACTTCATATAATACACTGAATTTGTGTGGATATGATTTTCTTTAAAACCTGTAAAAATTCTATAAACCTATAAATTTAAAATCCTACAGCATGGGCATGTAAAAACCTATATTAAAATCAAAAAAATACTAGAAAACCCTTTGAATTGTAAAGAGATTCAGAAAAAACGTAAAATAATGAAGGTAAAAGAAATCTATGACACACTTGAAACCAAAGAAGATACTGTTTAAGCATCAATTTTTAAAAATCGATGAAAATACAATAAAATTCGAAAAAATCTACATTATACTTAGCAATCCTCTGGCGACAGCTAAAAAACCGCAAAAATCCAAAGCTCGGTTTTTACGGTTATTTGCGGTTTTCTGAAAAAACCAAACTTTAAAACATCCAAATCTCGGAAAATCAAATCAACCGAGGTCAAGTAGAGCTAGAAATCATTCCTTTGCAATCCAAAGATGCAAAAAATTTTTTTTAAACAATAAATAAAGCACTATTATTATATATTGTATTATAAATAACAGTGTTTTATTTATTGTTTTTCTAATTTTTTTTGCATTTTTTTATCACAATGAAATGATTTCTAGCTTTACCTGACCTCGGTTAATTTGATTTTCCAAGATAAGGACATTTTAAAGTTTGGTTTTTTGCGGTTTTTTAGCTGTCGCCAGGGTTCACAAACTCAAAATACTAGTAGATTATGAAATACATAATAATAATCTATGTTGGTATAATCAAATTCTTTAAAAAATCCTCATAAATACTCAAATTCAATAGAACTTAAAATCTCAAGAAGTGAATTCAAGTTTTTAATTAGAAACTTTAAAAATTATATAGAAAAATTATATAAAAATCATTATATTGAAATTTCTGTCGAGTTACAATATTTTTTTACATTTTCTTATTTAATTTTATTAAATTTTTATGGAGTTACAGTTTGTTATAGACTTTTAGTATTAAAAGTATATATTAATTGCATTTTTTGGATTTTCTTATATATTTTTTGATTTTAATTCTCTAGAATTTTTAATTCTACATATTTGTATTATTTCACTACACTAAGAGAAAAATCTAGCATTTTTGACTAAGGAATATGGTAATGGAGGATTGAAATGAAATATAGTAAATTTTACTATATACAGTATTGTATTATTCAAAATATTCGTATTGTAGTCATTGGAATATAGTATAGTAATTATAGCTGTTCGTTCTAGTGAAACTCATGCATGAATAGTAATACTTATGAAAAAATGTAGAAATTATGATCATGATAGGTAATTTTCATATCTTGTATATTGAGAGCTATTATTTACTAAAGTATGAAATACAATGTGTTTAGTATTTTTTACTATATATCAACTTACAATTGCGATATTTGACGTTTTACTATACTGCGCGGTAAAAAAAATTTTTTATGGCTTAATGTGCCATTATATATGAAAATTAAAATAATATTGTTGATTTTCCTTAAATATACACCGAGAGAAATTTTTATTCCTGTCAAATAAGATTCTTTTATAGTGAACAAATCTCATACTTGGATACAAGGAAGTAAATATCGTTTTTGATCAAAGAAGCTATTTATTTGAGTCGTTTTGTTGCTTCAAATGCTTATTTGTTAATAGTTGAAAAATCTGTCGATGGTCAAGAATGTAATTCGATAATTTTATCAACAAATCTGTATTTGAACCAAACTCATCATTTTTTAACAGTTAAAAAAACTGTCTTTGGTCAAGAATATGATTCGATTACGTATATGATACATCTGTATTTGGGCTAAAGGCATCCATTGTAACTCACAGCAAATTAATGTTACATATAGAAACAAACGCATATTAACAGTACTCGATTTTGATTTTGATTAAAACTATTGTATGTTATTCGTGATTAAATTGTTGTCAAATGTTTGACAATTTCAAAATGAAGTAATGGTTAGTTTTAATCAACCGATTTTTTTGACGAATTGTCATAAATTTATGACAATATAATCTCAATTTTTTGCGGTACAAAGATTAAATTTAATCTTTGTGCCGCAAAAAATTTATTTACTAAACTGCATTTTTATAAACGTGGTGTGTCTAAGACGAAAATTTGAGATCCCACGATTTTAGTTTTTCACCAAAGTTCTTTTTTTTAACAATGAACTGCACTTGCAACTTTTTTTCACGTGCACGTTCATCACAAAAAACAAGTGAATCGTAAGTCATCATTTTATCAATTTCATCGAAATAATCGTAGTATTTTACTGTACAAAATTTAATATTTAAAAGAAATCAATTAATTATTGCAATCGAAATTTGGTATAATTTGAACGACCTACTGGAATAGTTTGTGGACAAAAAATTTCTTAAATGTTCATTAATGTTCCTGACAAATATGAAATTCGGCAGCATATTTACTGTAAATAAACGTTTTTCTCACTGTAGTAATTTTCCCCACATTCAATTATTCATTGTACAAATTACTAGGTTTTTTTCTCAGTGTACCTACACGCCTGCTCGTCAAGTTTTTTTTCTTATTCGCACGTTTTATCGCTATCGTCAATCGGGACTTCTCATTTGCACGAGCCTCGTTACCGCAAACGTAGCCGATTCCGTGTACGCTACAATCAGCTTCCGGGGCGCTGGAATGTTTTAGGCGCAGCGCCTTTGACTGCGGGCTAATGCCACGCGGGCTCCCATCGCTCTTTGTTCGAAATTTCTGCACCCCGTTTCTCCATTCCTCTCATATCCCAACCAAACCCGTTCCTTCTTATTTTCCGATGCAAAATAGTTGGGGAATTTATCCTCGCGCGCGAGAATATCGCTCCTCGAGTGCCGGGGCCAATATCGAGGCGGAAAATGACGGCTTTGAAAAATGATCGCAGTCTCTGGAATCCGCCGCCGCGAAACTCGAGACGCGAAACAAAGCCGCGAAAAGAGAATCGCCCGTTGCGTCTTATCATGCCTTTTCAGTGCCGCAAATGGCTTTTTATCTTGATGAGAAAACGTGACGTTTTTTTTTGTTTTTGTTTTTTTATTGCAACGGGAAGAAGAACACAATTGGGGATTTTACTTTGAGGATTGAAAATGTTTTTTTTTTCGTGATCTCAATATTTTAAATTTGGGAGATGGAGTTGGCGAACGATATGGATTCTTTGCCAAGTTTTTTAGAATTGTTAGTCTTAGAATAGTTATTTTCTGTAATTCAGAAATTTTGTGGAATTTTAATCATTCAAAAATGACTGACGTTAATACATTTTCTAATACAAAATAAGAATTTTTACAAAATTGTGTTATAAGACTCATTTCTGTATTTATTCGCACGAAATAGAGAAAAATCGATGAAATCAGCGAAATTTATATATTTACCTAATTTTTTTTTTTTTTTTTTGTAATTTTAAAAAACTTCTTTTGTGTAAGTGTGGTTCACTACAAAAATAATTAAGTTCTAATTTATGTTAAGTTCATATAATATTGCATTTTGCAAAAAATTACGCGTGTTTCTTTAGCGACTAAATTGCTTTCTTTTGTTAGTAATTTTTTAAATTTAATATTTTATATTATAAACATTTTTTTTTACAAAAATGAGGTTACTTCAAACTAGCCAGTAAAATCGAAAATCATGAAATCATGAAAAAAATCGATATTCAGCCAAAAATGAAAATTCTTGTATTTTTAAAGTTATTTCTCTCTTTATTTACGAAATTAAAGAAAATTCTACGATTTATTTGGATTTTCATAGAAATTACATAGTTTTTTATACAAGTTCTATGGAATTTCTATGACGGTGCGACTTTACTAGGAAAATGATGCAATATGCAAATTTTCGGCCGAAAAATGTTATACACATTTCTTCTTTACGATAATAATGATTCAGCAGTGCTCAATAAAATATTAACAATTCGTAATTGAGAAACATCGTTAGACTTTTTAACATTCCAAAAAAAAAGTTAATGACGATCATAAATTTTTCAGTTAGAAATAAGAATTTTAACGAAACTTTTCTACAAAAGATAGGGTACTTTAAACTTGATCGAAAATCATCAGTTCTAAAAAAAAACATAATTTTTAAAACATAATTAAAACACAATTTCAGCCAAAAATGAAAATTACTCGAATTTTAAAACTTATTTCTCTATTTATTCACGAAACCAAAGAAAAATCTACGATTTATTTTGATTTTTATAGAATTGACACAGTTTTCTATAAAACTTCTATGAAGTTTATATGACAGTGAATTTACTAGGAAAATGATGCAGTTTGAAAATTTTCGGCATCAAAATTTTTCACTTATTTTTTCTTTACACTATTAATAATTCAACAATGCTCAAAAAAATATTTAGAATTCATAGTTCGGAAATACCATAGAGTTTTTAACATTTCATAAAAAAATGACTGACGTTCATTAATTTTCCAATTAGAAATACGATTTTTAACAACAATTTTTTACAAAAGTGAGGATACTTCAAACTTGATAGCAAAATTGAAAATCATGAATTCTTGGAAAAAAAAATCATCAGGCAAAAATGAAAAAGCCTTGTATTTGAAAATCAATATTTATTAACGAAATTAAAGAAAAGTCTGCGGAACCAACGAAATTGATATAATAGCTTAAATTGCTTTTTGAATTTTGGTATTCCAGAAAATTCCTTTGTCTTGCGTGTGACTCACTATACTAAAATAAATGAGTTACTAATAATTTTGACATTTATATAATATTGCATTTTTAAATGAATTGGGCGTGTTTCTTTAGCGACTAAATAGTTTTCTTTTGTTAATAATACTGTGCAACAAAATTTAACTTTGAAAAAGTTGATGAGCTCTTATTAGCAAAAATCGATAGTACATGGTTCCAAACGCATATATGTCTGAGCATTTTCAAAAGTTAGCTCTTGTTTACGAGTAATTAATTATTAAAACTTCTAAATTAAAAATCGTATAACTCCCCCGATTTTCATTGGATTTTAAAAACGAAAAAAGAGAAATTGTTGTTATAAAATGGGGAACCTATTTCTGCAGAAAAATTTGCGGAAAGTTGCATTTTTTTGCAATTTTTCGCAAATTTTTTGCATTTTTTTAAAAGTTTGCAAAAATTTCGCAAAGTTGCATTTTCGGGAAAATGTCATTAATTATTTATTTTTATTGAAATTTTTATCGAAATTCATTTAAAATATCACAGTTTATAAAATATTTAAGTTTATTAAATTTTTTTTGAAGTCGTTAATTATTATTATTCCCGAAAATGCAACTTTGCGAAAATTTTTGCAAACTTTCGAAAAAATGCACACAGTTTTGCAAAAAATTCCAAAAAAAAGCAACTTTCCGCAAATTTTTCAGCAGAAATAGGTTCCCTAATTTAAAAGAGCGAATTTCTTTTTTTCGTTTTTAAAATCGAATGAAAATTGAGAGAGTTATATGATTTTTAGTTTAGATTTTTTAATAATCAATTACTCGTTGACAAGAGCTAACTTTTGAAAATGCTCTGACATATATGCGTTTGGAGCCATGTACTATCGATTTTTGCTAATGAGAGCTCATCAACTTTTTTAAACTTTAATTTTGTTGCACAGTGTAATAGTATATTTTAAGTCGTTTTTTGATTTTATTTTTTTGAAACAAAAAAATACCGTTATAAAACTGTTTGATATTTCTATTCGATTCTTATTCTTAACCTCAAGTTTGACATTTGGACGGGCTTTGAGATTACAATCGAATAAAATATGGTATTGCACAAGCAGATAAAAGCTTACTTTAACGAAACGATTATAATCCTCGGCTCACTTCGGATTCCAACTCTTCGTTTTGTCAAAACAAGTAAACCTGCTTGTACAATAATATGCTATTACAGCGTTGTTGAATTATCAATGTTTTTATACCAAGAAGAAGCTCTATCTGCTCTACTTGGTCATACAAAGCTGAGATTCAAGTACAAAAAACTTATTCCTCACATCGCAGACAATTCTTTACGACCCAAACACAAATTATAACTTTTTGACTGATTCGAACTAATTCGTAAGAACCCACTTATCGAACCCAAGATAGCGCTCTTCGTTTCTCCGAAAAAAAAAGAATCCTTCACCCTCCCCGCGTTCCAAAAGCGTGTCGTCATTGGTAATTTCCTCCGATAAAGAATGCCTCGGTAATTGCAAGGTTGGCGCGAATGGTTGCGCAAAAAAAAGTCTTCGTGACGTCACTCGGCAAACACGGGGCCGCTGTTTACGAGTTTCCAGGTAAAGCTCGGACATTCCTCCTGCATTTTTTCGCCAAGAGCACGGAAACTTTTCGCCAGTGGGAAAATTGCACTTCTGGGACTCGGCGAACTTTTCCGCGAGTTTTTCCTACTCCCCGTGACAACAAAAAAAGAGCCCGAAAACGCGGCGCGAGTGTTGCCCGCGATTTTTATCGCGATGACAAACGCGCTACTTGGAGGAACGCCATTTTTTGCCCGTCCCTTTTTTTTCTGTTTTATAGCGCTCTCTTATTTTTTCCCCGCCGTGAAATCTCTGCTCGAAAATCGCATGTGAAATCGCTATGAAATCTCAGGGTTCGCGTGAATTATGGAGGGTTATAATATCACGAGGATATCATCGGAAATGATAAAAGTCCCGCAGTGAATGTGAGGGTTCGCCTTGGACGGAGACATTTTCGTCACAGGGATTTTAATTGTGAAATGTTGGGAAATGTGAGGAAAATTGGTTGAACGTGGAAAAGGAATTTTCATTGTATCTTTTCCAGAAACGTTCGAAAATTTATTTTTGACAAAAATACATGCCACCCTTTTATTCGGGCTTGATTGTTCGAATTCAATCTGTATAATGCGGTTTTATTGACGATGATGATTTTCACATTTTCTGTTTGCAAGGCTAATTTGTGTTTCATGCATTTTATAATCAAATTGTTTTTTGATTTCATTTTGAACATGAAATTCAAGTACATAATTCATACTCGATGTAGGAAAATGAATTTTCAAGATCAAACAACATTTCGTAACGCATTAGCTCAAGCGTAAAACTGAATATTGGAAAATTGGGTTTTGACATGCAAAAACGAGCTATTAACTTTGTTAATAATTTCAGTCATTCAGCCTAAAACGCAATCGTATTTCACGTTTTTGAAATTTTTTTTACTTTCATGTGGATTTTTTTAGTGTTCAAAAAAGAATGTAAAAAAATATTAAAATGTAGTTCGAGTATATTTTACTCGAAATTCTTTTAATTCTTTTAAATATTTCGGAAAAAATTTAAGGCATTATTTAAAACTCTGTGATTTATTTATAAATTACCAGGTTTACTCCAAGCTTCTAACTTTCTGTTTTTACCACAGTAGATCACATTCCGAAACACATTTATCAATTAAAATACTCATACATCTCAATTCAGTTTTGCATGAATAATTTCAATTTTTCTTCTTGATGTCACGATTGTGTCATGAAATTGAAAAATTGACCTGTAATTTCATTTTTGCGTGTAACTCTTTTTTCATGATTAGCATATTTATAATCAGGGCTATCGAGATCAAGAAATAAATTTACCGTCCCTTTTTTTATAATGGAAAATATTTATACTTTATCGCAGATCTAATGTTTCAATCGTTTGATATATTTTATGATTTAATTATTGTTAATGCAGTAATTGATAAACAGTAAAGAATAATTAAAAAAGGACTTGAATTAATAGTATGTATTTTTTGAAGATGAGAAAATTCAAAATCTGATGAATTTCCTTATAATTTTCAAAATTTCCATATCTATTATTTCAACCAATCATCTATGAATTTTCGTAATAAAATGTAGGTACATATTCGTTAAAAAAATTTCAAAATTCTGAAATTCATTGACACGTACAATTTTCCGACTCAAACTCTTAAACTTATTTTTAATTTACGATTTTGATATCTTCTCATTTCCTCATCCCGACATTTAATGATTGGGTTTGATAAAAGAAAAAGAAGCTTTTATGAACCTCGTAGCCAAAAATCGTGCGAATAAAGAGTAGCAGCGGTCGTGTAAAACACGCGCCGTGTGTATAGGAGTATTATAGAATGCGTGGAGGAGAGTGTCGAGGCTGCCGAAGGCGGCGACGAAAGCCCAGGAATCTTCGGGACCCACTGAACCGGTCTCTCGACGAGCGAGCCAGCCTGCAAAAGCGCGCTGCTGGGCATCCGGCGACGCCTCACTGCGGGAGCCAGGCCACCAATAAAAGTCTATAATATAAGGTCAGATCTGACCTCAGCCCGCGGTATTAATCCACGCGCTTTCTCCCGGGATTTATTTTTTTCCCCTCTCCCGGAAAATTTAACGGCGCAGCTGTAAACAGCTGCTGGGGTCGCAAGAACAGGTGAAAATGGAACGTCGAAATTACCACTCTTTATGCTGGAATTTGTCGGAATATTGACGATCTCAATCAGAGTCTATAAAAGTATCAGAGAATACTACGAAATTTTATGAATAGCGTACGGGATAAGAAAGTACGTAAAATTTGAGTATTAATAATTTAAAAAAGGACTATAAAAATACTTGGGATTCTTATAAGTTTGATCTTATTCTAGGGTGTTGAATTGAGATTCATAACAATAAAAAAAATCTTTTAAGTTAAATAAATACTAAAAAACCATGATAAATACGAAAAATTAGGGAAAAATGAGGAATGTCAACTCACCCTTTAATTTTAACCCAAAACTCAAAATTTTTAAAATTTTTGTAATGGAGGTTAAAGTAGAAGTAAAATGCCATGTTTTGGTACTTGCAGAGTTGTTAAACTCGAATTGATTCCAAAGTTAAAAGGATTTTTCAAAAATAGACTATAAAGTCATTTTGAAAAATCGTAGGTTATGTCGACCTACTTTAGCAATTGAAAATATTTGAACAAATCTTGATTTTTCACGTTTTTAAATATTCGAAATTCGTAAAAGTTTAGACCTTCTCAAGCACTTTAACAATCTTTTCTTCTAGATAAGTTTTAATAAAGATTAAATTTATTGATTAAAATTTTTAAATTAATTAAAAAAATTGGAATTCATTAAAAACCAAGTCAGGTTTATTACAAATGCTTGTGATACATGTCAATGTATAAAAATAATCGAGAACAAAAATTAAGAATGAAAAAATCGAAGCAATGCCATAATTTTTGGGCTAAAATTCATTCGATTTTTTGAACATTTGAAAGACCATCATAAAATAAAACTTCGAGAAATTTAGTTTACTTTATAATTTTCTCTTCTAGAATGAACGTTTAACTATTAATAAAAAAAAATTATAACGATTGAGCCACTTTTGGCGAAATGTTAGATTTTTTTATAAATGAAGTCTAAAATTAATGCATAATTGGCACTATGACTTTAAAAAATCATGATTCCCAAACAATGAATTCTGGCTAATAGAGGTTACTGCATAATTTTATATATATATATACACACACACACACACACACACACACAAACTATACAAGAAAAAAATATGAAGGAAAAAAATTGATGCAATTTGAAATTTTTGAAGTCAAAAATTTTTGATTTTTTTTTAAATCATGATATGAAAAAATTTGTTTGAAAAATTTCATACTTCATATTTTTTCTTTTAGAGGAACCTATTACTTAAAAACAAAAAATAAAATCAAGGGAGAAAAAGGATGATTCCAACGAGTGTAAAGTTTGGGCACGAGCGAAGCGAGTGCGCAATTGCACGAGTTGGAAACATCCTTTTTGTCTCGTGTAGCATACAATATTTTTTTCCCATGTATCCGTAAAAAAGGCCACTTTATTTCTATGGAATGCGGGAACAAAAGCCCCTTTTTGGGGTACTTGGAAATCAGCGGGAAATATCAACAAAAACCCTGGCAAACATTCATTAATCACGGATCAGGCAACTTTCTTCCCTGCGATCCGGGATTTATGAATATTTCCCTAGGGTTTTATTGATAACTCCCGCTGATTTCC
>JAPYZL010119250.1:0-21393 GCA_030522825.1 Platygaster orseoliae
AGATGGAGCACTGTAATAAGTACTAATGGTGATTATATTGTAAATTGAAAATAAACTTTAATGAAGAAAATAATAACAACAAAATGTCTATCGATTTCTTTACGAACTTTTCCGACAACCTGATAGAAAATACAGATTGGAAGAGGTGTCCTACAATCATTTTCGTTACCTGTAAAGATTTTTTCCAGATTCTGATTTATAACCAAAATAAATAAATTCACATCCTAATTTGAAAACGTGTTTTTGATTAGAAAGAAAAAATTTATTCTTTCGATGTTTCAATCTTCAACTCATGCAAATGAACGCACGATTCGCAAATCACGTTCCGAGTGCCCAAGTGGGCGATGCGACGAAATTCCGAGCGCCCGATACGCAAATAAGAGCGTGCGTCATGCATTATAAGACTACAAAGCGCGCATAATGACGCTCATGACACTCATTATGCCATCCTTTATTACACACGGTCGAGTATGTATTTAACGACGTCCCCGGGGTTCATCGCAATTATTGTTGCTGTTTTTTTTCGCTGCGTATGCGTGCAATGTTGGTTTTTGCTCATTCGAGTTCGCCAAACATTCACACGATCTTTTACACAACCGTGAATCATAATTCTACAGAATTTGAAGAATTTCATAGACTTGTTGATATTTTCTTTATTTTTGAATAACCCCAAACATGTTTGCTTTCTTTGTATATCAACCATCAGGAACATAATCATTCCTCGTTTCTCACAGAAACGATGACTAATGATGTGTCTATTTTGTCCGTTGAGAAAATTGAACTGACGTATAAATTTCCATGACATAAGCTGCTGGTCAAACAGAAGTGTTTCTAAGGTGAAGTAAAATCTTTCGATTGGAAGATTAATGATCCCACTCATCGAGAATTTCTTGTGTTATAAATTTTGAACTTTCCTGAGTAGCTCATTGATATTTTACATAATCCCCCCCCCCTTTCCTTCAGAAAAATTATTTCCCTAAGCAACAGTTTTTGGTTCGTTTAGTTTGTTGATCGGTTATTGGCGTTTCTTTATTTGTCATACAATATTTGTGTACGAAGAGAAATGAACTTCACTGACCTCGCTCAAGTTGGGGCTGGCTTGAATAATGTGCTTCATCGACCTACGCGTTCTTTTTTTTTCTCTCTCCCCGTTCGAGGTTCGTCAAACTCGACTCGTTGAGACAGTCTGAAATAAAAGCAAGACATTCTATCGAACGTGTCAACTCGTTTTCGAAATCCTGCCGGCTGAAGAGGAATCGTTAATTTGCAGAAAAAGAAATCAAAAGTGAATATTTGCGATAGGAATTTTGAAAAAAAAAACCAATTCAATCATTACCATCGAACTTCCGGAAGGTTTTCAAATCCACAAACTCCATAATTAATATCCCACACCCAAAACAAACATTACAAACCAAATCCTTTAAACTAATTTGCCTGCGAGACATCGGAAATTCTTCTCCTGTAACGTTAAAAAATTTATCATAATCTCGCGAGGATTTACGTCTCAATAAAAAATATTCAGGCGCGCTTAAATAATCGGAAATCCGGCGTGACGCCAAAGGGTGCATGTGAATCTGCATCGGATGAATTTCTAACGAAAGCCAAATGTTGGAAAAGCAAATAAAAACCGGGATAATTGAATCGTTACCACGCTTGTAGGTACAGATGTCGGTTGGGTATTATTTAAACTCGGACCCTAGACAGTCCGTTGGGATTTCCTCGATTTCCCGGATGAAAGCGCGTCTGACAGGAAATGCAAGGAGTCGTTATAAATCGAGGGGCCCAAAGAAGCCCCTCCATAAACCTGATTCTAGCGGTATCATAGTACATGGAACAAGGAACTTTCCTGCTTAGCAATTACCGGGATCGTAACGTGTGCTTTTTTCTTTTGAAGTTGGGAAAGAGATATTTTTAAGACATCCAAAGTTTAAGCATCTAGAATAATGAGATATTTAGTATACAGGGTGTCCCAAAGTCAACAATTAATATTTTAGGGGATTGTAGTTTGTGAAATTCTAAGATAATTTTTCCTTTGCCATTTTTCACAAAACTCAAAGTTCTTAGCCACTTTTCACAAAACTCAAAATCAAAAAAGATATTCGAGTTGAAAGTTTCAACCAATCAGATTTCTCAGATTTCAAATTCGAATATCTTCTTTGATATAGAGTTTTTTGAAAAACTGATTACTGATTTTTTATTACTGATTATTAACAATTGTACTGATTAAAAATTGAAAAACTGAAACATATTTTTCTACTCAGAAAAATATGCAGAAAATTTTGGTAGATTTTGGTTCGTGGTTTTCATCCCCACTCCTCATAAGAACGCGTTTATTGGTTAAATTTCAAACTAGAATATCTTCTTTGAATTTGAGTTTTGTGAAAAATGATAAAGGAAAAATTGTCTTAGAATTTTACAAACTATAAACCCTTGAAATATTAATTGTTGACTTTGGGACACCCTGTATATTATAATTCAAATATAAATTATGATTGATTTATATGATTATATATAATATATTGATAGATATTTTATGATTTATGTTTATTTGAATATAATAATAATAATTATACAATGATTATTATTTTTAAATTGTCAATTTTGGCAATGGTAGTGAAACCTAATTAATAAATATATTATTTTATTATTTATTATTATTTAATTTATTAAATTATGAAATTTTATTTTCTTCCGAAAATCTGAAAAACTCAAAATGTAATCAAAATTACTGAATATCTCAAGAATTTTGAAAATTTCTATAAAATTTGGAAAAATGTAAAAAGTTAGAAATATGTTTAGAATAATTCTCAAAATAAAAAGTTATTTTGAGGATTACGGAAAATCAAAAGACAATGAAAATTCGAAAGGATGTTAATGATTCTGCAAAATTCTTGAAATCAGTAGAATTTTAAAAAATACTGTTAAAAATACTGAAAAATTTCATAAAATTAGAAAAGTTTTAAATGATCTGTATAATGTTTGAAATTTTCACAATTTTTTAAAATTTTTTGAAATGTCAAAAATTCTATGACACTCGATGGATCTGAGAAATTTTATAAAATGTTGAGAGTTTTGAAGATTATGTTTATTATCATGTTTTTATAATGTATTGATTTATATGATTATATATAATATTTTGATTGATATTTTATGATTAATGTTTATTGAAATATAATAATAATAGTTATACAATGGGAAATATTTTTAACTGTCACTTTTGGCATAGGTAGTGAAACTCAATTAATAAATATATTTTTTATTATTTATTATTATTTAATTTATTAAATTATGAAATTTTATTTTCTTCTAAAAATCTGAAAAACTCAAAACGTAATCAAAATTGCTGAAAATCTTAAGAATTTCGAAAACTTCTATAAAATTTGGAAAAACGTAAACAGTTAGAAATATGTGTAGAATAATTATTCTCAAAATAAAAAGTTATTTTGAGGATTACGAAAAATCAAAAAACAATGAAAATTCGAAAGGTTATTAATCATTTTGTTAAATTCTTGAAATCAGTAGAATTTTAATAAATACTGTTAAAAATACTGAAAATTTTTATAGAATTAGGAAAGTTTTAAATGATCTGTATGATGTTTGAAATTTTCACAGTTTTTAAAAATTTTTTGGAATGTTGAAAATTCTATGATACTCGATAAATCTGAGAAATTTTATAAAATGTTCGAGAGTTTTGAAGATTATGTTTATTATCATGTTTTCATAATATATTGGTTTATATGATTCTACATAATATTTTGATTGATATTTTATGAATAATGTAAATTTGAATATAATAATAATAAGTATACAGTGGGAAATATTTTTAAATCGTCACTTTTGGCATAGGTAGTGAAACTCAGTTATGAAATTTATTATTTATTATTTATTATGTTTTAAATAATGAAATATTAAGAAATTTCATTTTCTAATGAAAATCTGAAAAACTTGAAACGTAATCAAAATTACTGAGAATCTTAAGAATTTCGAAAACTTCTATAAAATTTGGAAAAATGTGAACAGTGAGCAATATGTTTAGAGTAATTTTCAAAATAAAAAATTATTTTGAGGATTATGAAAAGTCAGAAAACAATTAAAATTTGAAATGTTGTCAATTATACTGTAATATTTTTGAAATCAGTAGAATTTAAAAAAATAAACTGTTAAAAATACTGCAAATTTTTATAAAATTTGGAAAGTTTTAAATGATCTGTATGATGTTTGAAATATTTTTAATTTTTTAAAATTTTTTGAATTGTCGAAACTTCTATGGCCCTTGATAAATCTGAGTAATTTTATAAAATGTTTATTATCATGTTTTTATGATATATGCATGATAACTATTTTTTTATTTATTATTATTATTATTATTTTTTTTTTTTTAGAAAAGTCTTCATTAGTTTGATAAACTTTCATATAACTTGGAAAGTTTTAAGTAGTTTGTATGATGTTCCAAATTTCTAAAATACTAAAATATTTTTAAAAATTGAAATTGTTGAAGATTGTTGAACATGCTATGAAATTCGAAAGTTTTCAAATATTTCATAAAACGTTCAACATTCACGTAAATTTTAAAGATTAGAAAAACTATGAGTTTTTTAGTCCAAAATTTCCAAATTGCCTGATTTTAGAAATTCAAATTCGAGCATATATAATTAAAAATCATAATTGAAACAAAATTTAAAAACTGTCCGATGAAAATTGTAGGTAATCAATTCAAATTTGTAGAGAGCAAAAAGAAAAGTGTGAATATTCCAAACGTCGGAATCAAAAATCTGAATCTAAAAATTATAAATTTACAAAACTCCGTGATACCAATTGCAATTAAAATTATTTCCAATTCGAACATTCGAAATTTTGTGATTCAGAATTCGAAACTATTAAAAGAATTCATTAATTTTTTTAACTAGATTTTATTGAATTAGATTTTCAAAAAAAAAGTTCAAAATACACACATTTTTATAATTTTATTTTTGGAATTTAAAATAATATAATTTAGTATATCTATCAAAACCATCAAACACACCGATTCCAAATTTTCAAAAGACCATTTTTTCCAATATGAACTTTTTCCCCCCAAATTTTTTTTTTCATAATATATGATACATATCAAATGAAAAATGGCATAATCTTTGACAAACAATCAGATATCAATAAATAATTCATATCCAGTAATTTTTTGGTAATGTTTTCAAGTAGCTTTGAACTACTTATTTTGTGTCTTTTGTGATGCTAGAAGATATTTTTTATTCTTATGGAGGTCTTTTGCACTTTTTCCAATATTTTTCTTAATACCAACCTTTTTTCAAAAGTTTTTCTTTCATATGTGATATATAATGAAATTAATTTCATTTTAATAATGATTTTATTATTTTATTAGATAATAATAATTGAATGATATTGTTATTATATATAATTAATTTGATTTATTCAATTATATTATTGAAAAATTTCATAGGCTTTAAATAACGATCAGATATCAATAATTTATGTCCAGTAATTTTTTGGTAATGTCTTCAAGTAGCTATAAAGCTACTCATTCTGTATCTTTTGTAATGCCAGAAAATATCTTTTTATTTTTATGAAGTTTTTTTGCACTTTTTCCTTGAATCACTTCACACGGTGGAGGATCGAGTAAAAATGCGAGATTAAGGGGGTAGATAACGGTGTACGTTGGTTGCGAGATCGTTAGCGAGGCGCGCCTGCAGCGCAAAAATCGGCGATGCCGCGATTACGCGGATTTGCCCATAAAAAATTAAGAATTGTGATCACATGATTGATTTCTCAAGCGATAAAAAGTTGGTATGGACAAAAACATTATTTTTCGTATATATTCTCTTGATAAAAAACTCAGTAACCATCAATGTACACTTGAGTCTCGATTCAAGTCTCTTTTATTAGAGTTTCTTTGTAAATGATGGTGAAATTGCCTTTGAGTTTTTCTAAATTTTCTTTGGAGTTTTGTATAATCTTACAGGCTGAATTCATTAGACATTTCTTTGTCAGAAAGTGTTCGAACTCCATAGGGACTATTAGAACAAATTCATATACAGTAAACTTTCGTTTATTCCAACGCTCGCTTATTTCAATGATTGTGTATTCCAACTCGTTTCCGCTCGGTTATTCCAACTAGCGATGCCCTTCCACCTCTCACCACTTTCCCTGTGCGGCCTATCCCACGTGACGTGAAATTGTGTGCGTCGTGCGTGCTCTGACGTGCTCACAGTTACGCGAGCCACGACTCACGATGCATTTTATCTCTCTCGCAAACGAGACTGTTTATTGGTTGCCCCGCGTGGCGACATAGCCAATGAGAGTTACTGACAAAGACATACGGTAGAGGTGGGAGCCCGTCCAGAGTTGGAATAACCGAATGTTTACGTTTCGCGGCGGTTGGAATAAACGAAAGTTTACTCTATGAATATTTACTTTTAATCATTTTCACTTATTTTATGATTTATTCTTAATACTTTTATGCATTTTTTAATAACTTGCATGCTAGCAATTTATAGTTATAACTTTTTTTATTTTCACATGTTACAATAAATAATTATATATTTTTATATACTTATTCTAAGACCAAATAATTTAAGGTAACTAACATCGACTTGCAAAAAATATGAAGTTAAATTACATTTTTCGTTATACCCACTTTTTTTTAACTACTTTTAAGTAATTTTTATTAACTTCATTTTCATAAATAATAAGAAAATATGTGGGTGTTTTTTTTTCGAAATACACATAAGGACTTTTAAAATTCAGTACAATATTTTTCACGAATGCTCGACAATCCACCCATTTCCGTAGACAATAAGCTCTCATCTCGTGAATGGAATTCATTTTTATTCGTCACGGTACTTGACGCGTGTGTCGCTTTCCTCGGATTCTAAATCTCTGGGGCGACCGTTGTTTCCTGTTCTTATTCACCGAGCTTGAAATGTATTCCCAATGAATCGCGGGCGGGTGCTTTTGCATCCTTGTGCAAACACGAAAGACCCGTGTTTAACGGCTCGCTCACCTGTTGGGCCCGACTGGGCCCGACCGTTTCCTCCACAGATTGCTTTTCCCCCAAGAAAATTTATGCGCTAACTCACGGCTTTATTTCTGCCAAGCGTGAAACGCCTCATAATTTTATGCGCACGCCATTTATTTCTGCATGACAACGGAAAAATTGCGTCGTCAAGTTCAGAAAATGAACGAATTATACTGGTTGAAGGTTTTTGAATAAATTTTTTAAAGGCATTGATGACTTTTGCAATTTATGATTTAAAAAGTTTGAAAATATTCACAGTTTCTGTAGTTTGTGATATGTTATATATGATATAACAATATTTTTTTTAAGTAATTGAAATAAAATAATATTTATCTAAGAAATCAATAAAACAAACTTAAACTGACAAAAAAAAAGTGATTTCTTGTTCAAAAAATGTTTTTAGAGGTGCATATTCGTTCTTTTTTTAATATCTTCATGGCAAACTAACATAAATTTTCTATTTTATTATTATGAAATTGTTTTTCCATTGAATAAAACAATTTTTTTCCTCGTTCGCATCAAGTTCTAAAAATAAAATCATAATGATACTAGAAAACGTGACTATCTCTCGAATACTAAAAATATAATAAAATACAAAAATGTATAGAACGAAAAATCGATATAATAAAAGCAATTTTTCCAACAATTGGTGGAATTACTAAAAATCGAGTGAAACGTGAATAATAGTGTGAATTCAATTACATAATTTTGCAATATTTGTATCAATAAATATTTCTGAAAATATTCATTACCTATTGCTCTATTCCATTTTTTATTTTGATGAATTTCAAAACAATAGTTTTTTTTAATCTGTTTAAAACACATTTTCTATAGCTTTACGTAACTTTCAAAATTTCTCATTATCTATTGTATTTTTATACGTTCTTGAAATATCCATTAATTTAACGAATTTTCCAATGTTTTAATGTTAATTCTTTTTTTGTGATTTTCAAAATTTCTAGATTTTTATTATGTTTCTCGAAATCATTAACAATCTCCACACGATAAACCATTTTTCGATTTTTGAAAATTTCAAGACTATAACAAAATTAATGTGGTTTTACAGAAGTTTCAGAATTACCTAGAGTTTACAAAATTTATGAATATTTTTTTTAAGAAATTGAAAAAATAAAATAAGAAGTACAAATTACATTAGAAAAATGTGACTAGAATTTAAAATAGAATATAGAATTCGATTATATTTATTTGAATTATTTTATTTTATTATTATTATATATTTATCATTGTAATTTTATTTTATATTATTATTTTTCTATTTTTTTCTATTATTATTATATATTATATTTTCATATTTATTTTAATCATTGAATTTAATTTATTTAAATTAATGAACTTGATTTATTTTAGTTATTGGATTGAATTTATTTTGATTATTGAATTAAATTTATTTTAATTATTGAATTGAATGCATTTTATTTCATTGAATTTTTTTTATTATATTGAATTTAATAAAATAGAATTTAATAGAATTTAATTTAATTTAATTTAATTTAATCAAATTGAATTGAATTTGACTTAATTTGATTCGATTTAATTTAATTTAATTTAATTTAATTTAATTTAATTTAATATAGAATTTAAGTACAAAAATGAAATTGAGAAAAATTTCGGAGAACATTTTCATTCAACGCCCAAAAATAACCTTGAAACACGGTATTTCTCGATAAGTTGATTCACCTTTTTCTATAAAAGATAATTTATTCATGTTTTATGAGCAGGAAAAGTGGCTAGCAATAACTTGCTTTTCTTCCGAGTGAATTGATAAATGTCGAACTCAACAGAAGGCGAACGAGGCACGTCTGTCAGAAATTTGAGTGGCAGCTGCGAAGACACTCGAGTGAAAAAGCGCGATATCAAATGAAGAGAACGAGCGTACCTAAAATGTTTGGGCATTAGTGCCAAAAAGTTCGAACAGGAAATATGAGATCGATTAAAAAGCGATAAGACCTATGGTTTACACGTAGCGTCACATTCAAAATTTTCTTTGAGATCTGCATCAAAAATCATGGAAAGCAAGTAAAAGAGTTCAAAAATTGTAAATAAAAATACGTAAGTGAAAAAGTATATATAAATAATATAAATGCTCTGAATTCTTCCAATTCTCATAATTTTAATCCAATTCAGTTATTATTCCTGAACAAACGTAAGAAAATATATCTTTTTCTACAGGCTTAAGAAACAGTGTAGGAATCTGAAACTTACGAATTTTCAAACACCCCAAATTATGATTGTATAATCACATAAATAAATTCTGATAATTCACGATTACTTAATTCTTGGCCTTTTTTTGGTAGTTAGTGAGTGTACTATAATTGAGTGATTTATTGGAATTTGTCAATGTATGCAAATTGAAAAAATTAATTCTGAGATAAATTATAACTTCCTGGCTATCAAGAAACACAGACGCCGCTATCACGCACATGATGCTATCATGTTTAGCTTGAAAAAAAAACAATTGCGCTTTGCATGTAATCGAAGATGATCATCGTAATTCAATAGTGCTCTATTCATTTCAAGTCTAAGCTTTTGTAAATAATTTCAAGCGAGTATAAATATATATGCAAAGTATCACGAATTCTAATGAACCCAATTCTTTGGAACAGATTCGAAACATTTTTTGAAAAATTTAAATTAAAGGAAAAATTTTATTATTTCGAAAGTATAAGATATTAAGAATAATTCCAAGAATTTTAATATAAATTATAAGTTTTAATTAAAATTATAAATAATAAATAATGATAAAAATAATTTCAAAAAGTTAAAAAAGAAATAAATATTAAAAAAATAAATAAGCATTAGTATTAAATTTAATATGAAATATAAGATTTTAATAGAAAAATTTCTGTTACAATACAATTTTGTGTAAAATATCACGAATTTAAACCAGTATCATTTTAAATGTTGATAACGTAATTCTTGGTTTCGTAAATTATACAGAAAATGTATGTCTCATTTTGAAAGTATTTAATATTATGAAAATCGTTTACAATCAAGCTTTATTAATTTGCTTGGTTTTTAATGAAAATCAACTGTGAAAACATGTAATTCTCGGACCAACTCTTTTTGACAAATTCTACATTCACAATCCTGTTTTCGAATATTTATTAACATTTATCTGTTAGTTTCAACAACAAATCTGAATTTCATCAATAATTGTATTACTTTCTTATATTTTTTTAAAATTAATTTGACATCTTTTTATATAACCTTAATCCTCTAAAAGTTCTTCAAATTTATTTAAATTTCAAAAGATATTTTCGTTTCTAAAAAATTTGCGATATGAGTCTTTGCAGTTCAAAATTTTTCTTTGGATTATCAGTATTTTAAAATTTACTGGGATTTTGCTTTACATTCAGACATTCCTTAAACAATTTCAAATTGATATTTAAAATTGATTAAAAATAATTGGTGTGAGTAAACCACAAAATGTCTGGAAATTTTATAACTTCTTGAACTTCAAACTATATTTTACAATTTCAAAAAATTTTTAAATATCATTTAAAGCAATTATAAACATTACAAAAACTTAAATCCTCAAAACTTTAGAATCGTTGCACAACAAGAATCGTCTTTTTTTATCAAATAATAATAAATTATTGATTTTCTTCAATTTCAAACTGCAAAATCACAAAATACAATCCTCACATACATTAAATTATATTCAATTATGTTCAATACACGAATATCTCAGTTACTTGTCCTTTTTCCGCTTTTTAACTATTTCCCATGTTTCAAAAATGACATCATACTCGTTCAACAGTCTCGTCATTCGTGTACTCACGTGCAAGGCACAAAAGTAAAAACGCGTAAAGCATGCAAGTGCAGTTTTACACGAGAGGAAACATACAATTCTTTCATCAAAGCTAATTACACAAACTGTTGCGCGTAATTGCCTCCATACAAAGGACACTCCATCTTTTCAAAATTTTCCCGGTAAACCAATGAATCCCCAAATGAACGCTTTATCACAGTTTATACTACTCGTTTGAAGAATTTTTAACTTTATGTTATATAAAACTATATTGTACTTGATATGTAAAATTATGTAGTCGGTCACTTTTTCTAAAATAATAATAAAATATGAAAGTAAAATATGAAATAAAAAATATAGAAATGAAAAATATAAATAAAAAAATTTTTATATACTTTATATAAATATAAAATATCAATATTAAATGAAAATTGTTTTTAATATGTAATTATATTCTAAAAGTGGTATATTGAGTACTATTCTCCTAAAATCAATACCATAATGATTTATTTGGACTTGTATCAACGTCTACAGTAAAACCTTGAAAATCGTGATAAAGAAATATGGTTTCCCCGGAATTTGACAGAGTTAAAAAATCTTTAAATTTCATGGTAAAGGAGACTTGACTGATGAGTCAAACGGCGAGACAATGGGATATTAAACATTTTTGCTTGGCAGAGCGCGACGCGCAGTATGCATTTCGACACCTGCGAACAAAGAAAAGGTCGGCCCTGATTTATTCGCGGTGAATACATCATATCAGCGCTGATAACAGCCACCTTGAAATTTCTTTCCCCGTTTCCGTAATTAGTTCTTATCACGCGCCATCTTTCGACTAATGGCGATCACGAGGCAACTTTATTATACGCTCCCTACGCGAATCCTTTTCCGCTGAATCACCAAATTTGCATTGATTAAGGATGTAGGTACACGAGCAAATTGAAACAACGAGCATTTACATTTAATGTTTTACCAGTGCTTTTAATTTCCCTTTTTCATTAGTCAAAATAAAAATCGCGAGTATTTATCTCATTGTTTAAAGAAAAAAAAAGACAAAATTCTAATAAATCACTTTGAAACCTGTTGAGATGATGAATTATTCCGAAGTAACTAAATTAGTTCTGAAACATTTAAGATGTTCATATCTCAACAAACTTCATAATTTTCGTATAAATCTTCGGCGTTTCCTCTTTTGATAAATAAATAATGAACATACGTTGCAAATATTATTGGAACAAAAATAAATATTCAACATCGAGTTCATCGGGTGTTGCCACTTTTGTTGCGTTATCGCAATAATTCGAGGCTTCGTTTTATCTGAGTAATTATTGTTGCGATGACATTGACGCTTTTGTAAGCAGGAGGAACAAACAAGAAAATGAATTTAAAGAAAGAAAAGAGCAGCAGGAAATACAGTGCGTTGAGGAAGCAGGTCTAACTTTGGGATGAGTAAAGTTATTTAAATATTTTTACGAACTTTGTTTCTTGAAAAATTAACTGTATCGAATAGATATTTCATGAGAAAATCTGAATTTTTTAATTTTTTTAAATAATTAAAGCTTCGAAGATAACTATGGCTGAAAAAACATTGGGGTCTTTCGCGTTTTGAGAAAACATCTTCAGGAATGATAAATTTTAGATTTTTTATTAAATGCTGTGTGTTTAAGAATTTTTTCGATCTAAATTTTTCAGTTTCGTTAGTCGGTATAGTTTTTGAAATTTTAGATACTCGAAAATTATTTATTATGCAGCATTCTGGTCTTTGTTTTTTTTTCTACTCTTATATAAATTTATCATATGATCCGATTGTTATTATATTTACATACATATATTTTGATGCTCATTATTCACTTCCGTTATTTTTGCATAGTTCGTTTCTTTTTATACTATCATTTAACTCTAAATCAATTTAACTTTGATATGTTGAATCAAGTATGATTATAAGTTATATATAATTTTTTTTACATTAATATTTTCTTGAATACTCTTGTTTTCCAGACAATTGGATTTTTTTATTAGATGTTGATCAATAATTAATGCACATGATAAACAAACTTAATTGGTATATAAATAATTTAAATATAGATATTAATATGCAGTATACTAAAATAAAAATCAATAAACATTTTTTTTATAATAATAAATAAAAATTAGAAAAAAAGTATTATTAAAATTGAAATAGATATTTATCTAATTTTTCTCAAATTTTTTTTAAGTCAAGGCATACCAGCTTCATGAAAAAAATTTATTTATATTAGATCCCTGGAAGTAAAAAATTTACACTAAAAGAGAATGTCAATTTTTATAAGTATTTGAACCCAAACTTTTGACTAGTAGTGTACGTACTGAGAAAAAAACCTAATAATTTGTACTATAAATATTGGAAAAATTTAATTATAAGAGTACATTTAGTACAAAATATTTTTTTTATACTATGCAGTATAGTAAAACGTCAAATATCGCAATCATAAGTTGTTGTAAAGTAAAAAATATTACACAATATTGTACTTTTTACTTTAGTAAATAACATTTCTCAATACATAAAATATGGGAAATTAGCTCACATGATCATAATTTCTACATTTTTTCATAAGAATTACTTTATATATATGAGTTTCGATTGTGGTACAGTTTTTCTTTGAAAATTATTCTACGAAAACTTTTTCTAAAATTATTTTTTTCTAATAGTGGTATTTACCTAAAATTTTTTTTCTATTACATTCGTTCTTATAATCGATGTGTTTTACTAGAAAAAAAATTTTTTTTCTTTATCAGTCACTTTTCTAAAATTTTTGTATCGTATTTTTTAAAAATGTAGATAAAATAAAAAAAAATATTAATGTAAATTGCATATTTTATTTTTATAATTGGTATTTGAAATTTATTATAATATATTGTTTAAATGATATTCATAATAAATAATTATTATTTTTAAATTATTTTTATAGTTATATTACATATTTTAAGTTATTGTATGTAACCCACATATTTTATTTCATTGTATATCACATTTTTTATATATATATATATATTCTAAATTTTTATATTTTTTACTGCATATTTTTATATTTTACTTTTGTATTTTATTTTCGTTTCAGAAAAAGAGATATTACTGGAAAAAATGTTTTCATGAAATGGTTTTAATTGGAAAAAAGTTATTTCAGAAACAGGAAGATAGTAAAAAAAAGAATTTTTTATAAATGGTTTGAATTAGAAAAAATCATTTCAGAAAAAGAAAGACATTAGAAAAAAAAATGTTTCCTAATTTTTCCAGTAGAAAACATATTTTAGAAAAAGTGACTTACTATCATGATTTTGTGGTACAGTTTTTTTAAAAAAGTATTCTTAGAAAACTTTTTCTCGAAAAATTTATTTTTCTGAAAAATTTATTCTTCTACAGTATTTTTTCTATTTCATTGGTTTTCTAAAGCTTGTATTTTCTAATTGATGTTTTTTTCTAGAATATTTTCCTCTATACCATTAACTTTTCTAAAATTTTTGTATCGTATTATGTAAAAATATAGATAAAATTTTCAAAGCAATAATAATGTAATTTGTATATTCTATATTCATGTAAGGTACTTGAATTCTACTATAATATAATATTTGTATTATATTAATAATAAATTGTATTATATTTAAATTAATTTTTATATTGTACTACGTATTTTGAATTATTCTATATTACCTACATATCTTATTTTATTGTATATCGAATTTTTCCATTTATATTCTAAATTTTCATTTTTTATTGTATATTTTTATATTTTACTTTTATATTTTATTTTCATTTTAGAAAAAGTGAGATACTACCAGAAAAGAAGTTTTTACAAAATGGTTTAAATTAGAAAAAAATTATTTCAGAAACAGTGAGATAGTAAAAAAAAAGGATTTTTAGAAAATGGTTTGAATAAGAAAAAATTATTTTAAAAAACGTAAGATATTAGAAAAAAAAATTTCTTAATTTTGCCAGTACATAACATGTTTTTAGAAAAAAGATATCCAGATTATATCCACGACTTTCACTAACACATACAGATACAATCACTATACTATATACCAACGACTACAATACGAATATTTTGAATAATACAATACTGTGTATAGTAAAATTTACTATACTCCATCTCAACCCCTCATTACTATAATTTTCAATAAAAAGTACTAGATTTTTCTCTCAGTGCGTAATTCATTGCTGCCACATTGACAATTGGCAAACCACGGAAAAAAATTTGAGCAAAAAACAACAGCTCGCAAAAAACAGGAAATAAGTCCAAGTTCTCGAGTTCGCCGACAAAGAAACGATTGTACAATAGCCAATCGCGAAGCCGTTGAAGCGGGGTAAAACGCCGCGTTCTTCGCGGAAGTATAACATTGGAAGTTGCGGATCGGAAGTTGCGGTGATGGTCAGACTTTGCCGGCACAAGAAGCGAAATGAGACTTATCTCTGCGTCGACACCTTCACGACTCGGTGAGAATTTCCCTTCAACCCTTTTCTCATTCCGGCCATTGTGCCTCGGCAAACTCAGGACTCTCACGACCGCAAGATTCTGGAACGAGATCGTTAAAGTTACGCACTTTGGAGCGTGACCGTGAGTGAGCCGGCGGAATTTCAATCTCCTGCGTTTCCCCGGTTCGCAACAAAATTCTACTCGAGAAACTCGAAAAAATTTTATAGCAGAATGTGCGGCTGTGAGATTTTATGTGAGGGACCTGTGGGACGAGAAATCAGTCTCGACGAGTCTTGCAAAGTCGTCGAAATGGCGTTCAAAAGTGTTCTAAATAGAGACTTGAGGCTCTAAAAAAGAAAGTGAGAACGAACTAAAAAAACTAAACCACATACGAAAAACTAAAAAAATTAAATTAAATACGAAAAATAAAAAAAACTTAATTTAACACGAAAAACTAAAAAAACTAAACTAAATACGAAGAACTAAAAAAACTAAAAACTAAAAACTACACTAAGTAAATAGAAAAACTATACTAAATAAAATAACTAACTATAATAATTGAAAACTAAACTAAACTAAAAACGAACTAAAAATGAAAGTACGGAGACAAAAGTGACGAAGTGGAAGTTCCAATGGCGAAAAATTTCGATCAATTATTTTTTTACAAGACAAAAGTTTTTTGTAACATTAAACTTTGGAGAACTGCAGGAAATTTCTTAATTTTTTTTTAATTTCGTATAAGTTATGTAAATTGAGATTTATTTTAATAGTTACATTAAAATTTCTTTTATTTATAAATATTACAAATTTTTATAAATCTAAGAAAAAGTGTAATTTTAAATTATCATTTTATAATTATATAAATTATTAATATAAAATATGAATATACGAAAAATAGAAAATAAAAAAAATATAAAATATACCTTAATATTAAAATTAAAATAAGTATAAAAATTACTTCAATTTTATTTTAATTTTAATACTTTAGGAGAAAAGATTTAAAATATCGTAAATAAATAATTAGCATGCGTATTTTGACGGTGACCAATTGTTATAATATATAGATATCATTGCTGATTTGTATAAGCTTTTTTTGAGTAAAAGTCTTTACCGTTGGAGCTTTTGGATTTTTCGGAAATTTTTGTAATAAGTACGAGAAATCCTTATGATTAAGACAAGCTTTTTAAAAATTTTTAAGGTTTTAGATGGTTTGTAGTTTGTATGGAGATTCGCAAATTTGGACGTTTTGAATATTGTCAATAATTTTTTGAATAACAAACAATTTGCAGAATTTCAGCAAATTTTCATGAATTTTGTGAATCATTTTAATAATTAGATTTGTTCGAAATTTGCATGCTGTTTTTTAATTTTTTTAAGATAATAAAAGTAAACACAAAAGTATTAAAAAATTACAAAAAATTCAATTAATTGCACAAAATTCTATTAAATACAACCTTGAATGTCTTGAATCATATTGAAAATTAAAAAAACTTTTCAAAACTGAAGAACATTGAAAATTTTAAATATGACTGATCATTCTTAAAAACTCAAATTTGTAGAATTCCGGAAAATGTTTTAAGTTTTTTAAATTGTTTTTATTTTCATATTTTTTCAAAATATGCATAATGATGTTGTTATTGTCCAATAAAAATCTAAAAGACTTAAAAAGTATAAACAAATGACTAAAAATTTTAATGATTTAGAAAAATAGGTTTTGAATAGTTCGTTTTATATAAAAAATTTTGTAAATTTTTAGAAGTTGAAATATACTAGAATTTACAAAAATTGACAATAATTGAGAGAAATTCGAAAAATTTGTATAAATAAATTATCTAGTGATTTTTTAATTTTTAAATAAGTACCATTAAAACTGTAAGTAATAATAAATCACAAAAAATCTTAAGAAGTTTAACAAATTGTTATCAAATCTGGAAATTTTTCATGGCTTATGTTTAAAATCCTCAACGTATAGTAAAATTATAAGAACATTGGAAATTTGAAATGTTATCAATATTACAGTAGAATTTGGAGAAATTGTAGTTCTTTGAAAATTTTCATCAATTTTGCAGAATACTATAAAAAAGCGAATAGTAAATTTTTTTTTGATATTTTAATAAATATCTGAAGAACCTAAAAAGTATTCAAAATTGACTAAAAACCTTAATGAGTTGAAAAAATTCGTGTACAATTAGGAAACAATCAAAATATTTTTTTTCAATAAAATATAATCAAACATTTCAAATACTATCCGTAGCCCAAAATAATTTGAAAAATTTATGATATTTCAGAAAATGTTCTCAACATCGTAAATTGTAGAAAATTTTGAAAATATCGTAAAACTACAAAAATTGTTAAAAATAAAAAATTGTTAAATCATACGTAAATGTTGATAATTTCACAAAATTATTCAATATCAAGTATCTCACAAATGTTGATAAATTCAATAAAGTGTTCAAGTTTATTTTTCATGTTTACATACTTTTAGATATTTTACCTATCCAGAATTTTCCATATGAGCAACGCTACTTACATGTATCAAAATTGATATGACCAATAAAACTGTTTCCAAACCATTAAATTTTCAAAATTATAAGCCTATTTATCCACAAACCAAATATTTTCACACAGATGCAAACAGGCGAATTGCAAGGTACAAAGATGCTATTGCAGCGCTAGTAGTGAGAGGCAAGAACCTGAAAAGCTACGAATCTTGCATAAGGTTTTTCTCAGTTGTGCCTCAGACTCGGTAGAATTCTCGTGCCTCGAGACGCACTTTTTTTTACATTGCGGTACCCGTGTGGGCGCGAAGCGAGACTCTTGAGGTCATTTCCGATCGCGTCGAGGTGAGTTACGCCGCGATTTGATAGACAGCTTATAGTATAAATAGATATTAAAAGCCGGAAGAATAATAATGATTTTGGGTATTTCAAAACGACTTTTGCTAGTTGTAAATGGAAACTGAAAATAATTTTTTGCATAGCGTTGTGCCGGTTGTGAATGTTAAATAACAAATTATGCTATTAATAAGTTTTGAAACTGAGAAAAAAATTATTGAGTACTAAAGAGCAATATTTGGACGAAAATTTATTTTTGATGAGACGCAAGATATTATAAAAAAAGAGAGAGATTTTGAGGAAATTTTTTTGTGTAATGAAGTAAAAATGAGTAATTTTGCAATTAAAAACACTCGACATGAATGCATATAAACACAGGTGCTGAATCTCAAATGAAAAAATGAAGAAAAGAAGAAAAAAATTTCGACATGTTCAAAACAAGTGCGATTATTTATTATAGATAATTTAGAATAATTTATGATTGAATTATTTGATTTATCGGATTATTTATTGAAATAATTTTAAATTTATTTAATTTTATATTTATTTATATAATTAAATAATTTATTATATAATTGATTTGATGTTAGATTAATTTACTATAGAAAATTGATGAAATTTTATTTATCTATCAAAAATCTTTCCAATTTGTACCCGCGGTTCTCGACCTTGCGTGCGCATGAAACCACCCCCTCGATAGGAACTCACCCCATGAAAATTTATCGATCGGTCTCACAAAACGTAACCGTAAGTCAGCCATACTGCCACGTACAAGACAGAAAAGTTTATATCACAATATATAACACAACATGTAGCACAAATTTAACGCCAAAGATATATTTCCTTCTTTTTCGTGTGCAATATTTTGATTCGTCTCGACCAAGTGATTCAGTGAACTTAGAAACGCGTCGTTATCGTGAGTGAATCTCGATTTATTGACGCCTTGGATTTTTTGCACTGTTTTCCAGTTTGTTTTTGCCGATAAATCTTATCGACACAAGTGTTTAACGTCGTTAACAATCGCGTCCAAGGGAACAATCACACTGCGGGAAATTGCAACGTTTTGTGAGGGAGTTAGAGATTTTATAGCGAGAAATTTTCATTGAATTTTGTTAAATGTTCGTGTTGTAGTTAATAGAGTTTTTTTGTTTTTTTTTTTTTGTTTGGCAATTATTATTTGTTTACTTGAATTTCGAAAAATTTGTGAACAAACATATGTGAAGACTTCAAATAATTGTGAATTTTTAAATTGGAGTATATGATTCCGAAATTTTAGTGAAATCAAACATTGAAACAATTTTTTGAAGGTTCTTAAATATTCTTGAACATTTTTAACTTGCATTATTATTTTCTACGAATATTATAAGGTAAATCTAAAAATTGAATGAATTTCATTCCTAATAAAAGCTGACATGAAAATTTTCAGAACTTCAGAAACTTACAAGTACGGAAGTTATGAAAGACTTGATATTGAGATTTCAAAGTTCACAATCGTATCACATATTAAAGTATGTCTGCAAACTGAAGGAAAAAATCACATTTACAAATTTCAGGATTATCAAAGTTGTGAATTAAATTTTCTCGAAGTGTTGTTCAAAATTATTTTAACTATATTTATTCAGATAATTCATAATTATGTATAATTTGTTTTAACTTGATTGATGAACTTTATGATTGTTAAAAAATCAATTCTCAAGTTGTAAAGATTTATACATTTTTTGCATTCACATAAATCTCGTAAAATTTTGAACTTACTTTTATTAGAGGAAGAGGAACGATCAAAATATTAAAAAAAAATAGACTTTTCAATAACAAAAATCATAACTTGACTGTCATTAGTTTTTTATTTCATTTTCGCGTTATTATTTATAATTAAAAAAAAACTGGAAAATTATAATCCTTTAATACCACTGTCACATTTTTAAATAAATATATTTCTATTAATTCTCTTCCAATGAAAAAACAAAAAACTAAATCTTACTAACAAGTTTCTTAACAACTTTAACGAATAATTCCAAAAAAAGCACAAACTATAGCAACTTTCCCACAGGAAATGAATCATTTATGTAGTTCAGTCTCGAGCGAATGAATAAGTCATCGGTTGTAAAAAATTCATGTCTTCTATCAAATGAATCATTCTTATCTTTTTTTTCCCTCACAGATTCCGAGTAAAAAAGCATTATCAGCAAATTTTGAACGGAAAAATACTATCTGAGACAAAAATTTTCCACTCCCTTCATTTCCAAGTCTTCGAACTTGAGACAGCCTTACTTTAGTATTTGATTCATACTGCTTCACAATTTTTAAGAATAATATTGATTGAGTAAACTAATACTTTTTTATACTTTTAAGTCTGTAAAGTTAAATTTTTTTACAATACTGAGAAAAAATAGTACTTTTCGTCATATATTTGTTAAAAGTAGTAAAATATTTTTAGATTTACGATACGAATTGCAAATACGAATTGCAAATTGTGTCATTTTAATACATTTACAAAATGAAAATACAGAATAGAATACGGAGTTTGAAAATTTTAAAATAAAAATATTTTATTATATGATTTAACAAAAACTGCAATAAATATCCATCGAAAAGTACAATATTTCAGACTGATTTTTTAGCACGATACAGTATTGTAATAAATAATTTTTTTTCAACTGTATCTTGTAGTAAAGAATTAAGAATACTGAATTTAATTAATAAATACATTAATTGAGAAAAAACCATTTTCCGATAAAAAAGTTGTGTCAGCAGATTGTAATATTCGACCGGAATGTTAAAGGCGCGCAACAGCAGGAAGTAAAATGCATTCCAATACATCCGTCGAACGGTATTTCGACCTCTATCCGATCAAGCCCTGTTTTCAGGAGATAAATTTGGTGTTCTCTCTTAAATTTTGCAAATTTTTACGACCTATTAATTCTTTTCTCGAAAATTATTATTCCCCAAATTTAAGGATTATTTTTGAGAATCAATAACGAAAGGGAACAAAACAAGATAATTACATTTTTTTCCATTCTCTTCGTTTATGTTTCTACTTTTTAAAGATATTTTTGGAATTTATTGACATTCGAAAACGTGAATATATGAAAAAAAATAAAATATGATCCCACCAAAATTTTCGGTAATACAACCAAAACTTTCGGTATGATAACCAAATAATTAGTTATTGCAAATTAAGTCATAAAAATTAAGCAATATCAGCACAACCCAGTGAACCAGTGAGCTCACTGTGAGTTGGATGTGAGCTCACTTGTGAGGTCAATGTGAGCTCACAGTGAGCTCCCTATTTCACCCTTTTCGCAA
>JAPYZL010119257.1:0-12842 GCA_030522825.1 Platygaster orseoliae
CGGCGAGTTTCGTGAATTTTGCAAAATGGATAAGGAAAAAAAGTCTTAGAATTAATCGAGGAATCCGTGGTTAACGGTTGATACGGTGATTTGGAAACATCCTGTATATATAATGTATACCTGGGGCAAGGTCCAGGTATTGCAGCACTTCCTGGAGCATGACTGGCTCATGTGGTCGTTCCTGGGTTGGCGTGGTTGCATGGCAAAACCTCTTCAAAGTCGTGTTATTATATCCAATGTACTTTTTATTTAGAGAGTTTCTGAGTAAGAGCGATAGAGACGTTGCGATACGCATGTTTGTACTTTTTGCGATTCCAAAGTTTTTCGAAGAAGCCTTTTTCTTCGACTTTGAAGTATTCCTGGAGTTCAGGGGTTAGGGCGAGGTTGCAGTGTTCGACTGAAAGGCCAGAGGCGGTGCTGTTCAGAGTGCGTTGGTATTTTTTCTGATAATGGTTGGAGGATATGCGTTGAAGGCTCAAATAATATCTTGAAAAATAAATTGAAGTTATTGTAATTGCTTTTGGAATTGTTTTATCATTTCAGCGATATTTGATAGCAAATTTTTGGATGGGGAATACAATTATACAATATTGTAATTCGCAAATTTTTGATTTCAGCCCTCTTCAGGAACAAACAATACATTAAATTGAATGAATGAATGAATTAATTAAATTGAATTTAAATAGTAAAAATGTAAGAGTATAAAAATTGATATTTATGCTACAAGGGAGAAAAAGGATGATTTCAACGAGTGCAATTGCGCACTCGCTTCGCTTGTGCCCAAACTTTGCACTCGTTGGAATCACATCCTTCTTGTCTCGTGTAGCATACAATATTTTTTCCCATGCATGTGTAAAAGCTGCCACTTCATTTTTATGGAACGCAGGAACGAAATCCTCTTTATTGAGTACTTGGAAATCAGCGGGAATTATCAATAAAACCCTAGGGAAATATTCATAAATCACAACTCAGGCAACTTTCTTCCCTGTGATCCGGGATTTATGAATATTTCCCTAGGGTTTTATTAATGATTCCCACTGATTTTCGAGTACCCCAAAAAAGGGCTTTTGTTCCCGCATTCCATAGAAATAAAGTGGCCTTTTTTACGGATGCATGGGAAAAAAAAATTTTTCGTTCAATATACCTGGCACACTTCTCCTGCTCGTCAAAAGTCTGGGGCTCTCCTTTAGAGAAATTAAGCTTAACTTGGTCACGAATATGTTCAGCCAAATCTCTGTGAACATTTATAGAATGTTGAAATTTGGAGAGGTTTATAAAATACTTACTACATTTTATTAGGGGTGTAGGCAGAAAGAATTTTTGGGAGGGTTTTTTTTGAAAATTGTAAATTTTTTGAAATTTTATAATTTTTATAAATAAAATTATAAATTATGTAAAATAATATTTATAAAATGAAAATAATATATATAACAAAATAATATTAAAATATAATCAGAATATTATAATAATAATATTGATTACTTATATTTAAATTTGTTATAAATAAAGTTATAAAATTATAAATTTTATAATTTTTAGTCTTTGACGGTCTAGATAAGAAAGTGTAATTTTGTAATTTTTCGAATATGGGAATCTTAAAATTACACAACTGGAGTCCAGTCACAAATTTTTATGTATTTAATATATTAATAGAATTTAATTTTTTTAATTTTCGAGTTATTGAAGTTGAGATATTTTTTTCTTTCGAATACTTTTGGTATTATTCATGTTGACAAAGTTTACAATGTTGAAAAATCACACGAGAATTTTTTTTCTGAGATTTGAATTATTGATTTAAAATTTGAACCAGAATTCGAATCAGAAGTTACGAATTTAGAATTCAAACTTTAGAATTTGAATCAGAATTTCTGAATTTAGGATTCAAATTTCAGAATTTGAATCAGAATTCTCAGAATTTTCAAATTCTTGAATTTATTTCACTGAATTCAGTGAATTCTTGAATTCATAATTCAAAGTTAAGGATATGAATCAGAATTTTAAGAATTTAGTGAAATTACACAGTAAATTCTTTTAATTTGTTCTTTCTTTAAGTGATTTCTTGAATTTTTCCAGTGAATTTTCGAATTTAGAATTTGAATCAGAATTTTCAAATCTAGAATTGAAATTTCAGAATTTTTGAAAGTAGAATTGAAATTTCAGAGTTTGTATAATAGTTTTTGAATCTAGAATTCAAATTTCAGAATTCGAATAAGAGTTTTTGAATTTAGAATTGAAATTTCAGAATTTGAATCAAAATTTTTTAATTCAGAATTCAAACTTTAGAATTTAAATCAGAATTTCTGAATTAAGGATTCAAATTTCAGAATTTGAATCAGAATTCTCAGAATTTTTAAATTCTTGAATTTATTTCACTTAATTCAGTGAATTCTTGAATTCATAATACGAATTTAAGAGTATGACTCAGAATGTTCAGAATTCAGTGAAACTTCAGAGTAAATTCTTTCAATTTGTTCTTTCTTTCAGCGAATTCTTGAATTTTTTTCAGTGAATTTTCGAATTTAGAATTTAAATCAAAATTTTTGAATCTAGAATTCAAATTTCAGAATTTGAATAAGAGTTTTTGAATTTAGAATTCAAATTTCAGAAATTGAATCAAAATTTTTGAATTCAGAATTTAAACTTCAGAATTTGAATCAGAATTTCTGAATTTAGAATTCGAAATTCAGAATTTGAATCAGAATTCTCAGAATTTTGAAGTTCTTGAATTTTTTTCACAGAATTCCAAGAATTCTTCAATTCGTAACTCTAATTTAAGAATATAAATCAGAATATTCAGAATTCAGTGAAATTTCAGAGTAAATTCTTTCAATTGGTTCTTTCTTTCAGTGAATTCTTGAATTTTTTTCAGTGAATTTTCGAATTTAAATCAAAATTTTGGAATCTAGAATTCAAATTTTAGAATTTTAATAACAGTTTTTGAATTTAGAATTCAAATTTCAGAATTTGAATCAAAATTTTTGAATTTAGAATTCAAATTTCAGAAGTTAAATCAAAATTCTCAGAATTTTTTTTACTGAATTCAGTGAATTCTTGAATTCATAATTTAAATTTTAGAATATGATTCAGAATTTTCAGAATTCAGTGAAATTTCACAGTGAATTCTTTCAATTTGTTCTTTCTTTCGGTGAATTCTTGTATTTTTTTTAGTGAATTTTCGAATTTTGGATTTTAATCAGAACTTTAATCTAGAATCCAAATTTCAGAATTTGATTCAAAATTTTTGAATTCAGAATTCAAACTTTAGAATTCAAATCAGAATTTCTGAATTTAGAATTATTTCAGAATTTGAATCAGAATTCTCAGAATTTTTGTATTCTTGAATTTATTTCACTGAATTCAGTGAATTCTTGAATTCATAATTCAAATTTAAGAATATGAATGAGAATTTTCAGAATTCAGTGAAATTTCACAGTGAATTCTTTCAATTTGTTCTTTCTTTCAGCGAATTCTTGAATTTTTTTCAGTGAATTTTCGAATTTAGAATTTAAATCAGAATTTTAGAATCTAGAATTCAAATTTAAGAATTTGAATAAGAGTTTTTGAATTAAGAATTCAAATTTAAGAATTAAAATCAAAATCATTGAATTCAGAATTCAAATTTTTAGAATTTTAATTAGCATTTTTCCAATTTAGAATTCAAATTCAAGAATTTGAACCAGAATTATCAGAATTTTGAAATTCTTGAATTTTTTCACTGAATTCAGTGAATTCTTGAATCCATAATTCAAATTTAAGAATATGAATCAGAATTTTTCAATTTAGAATTCAACTTTCAGAATTCTCAGAATTTTGAAATTCTTGCTTTTTTGCACTGAATTCAGTGAATTCTTGAATTTCTAATTCAAATTTAAGAATATAAATCAGAAGTTTCATAGTGAATTTGTTCAATCTGTACTATCTTTCAGCGAATTCTTGAATTTGTATCAGTGAATTTTCGAATTTCAAATTTAATCAGAATATTAATAAGAGTTTTTGAATTTAGAATTTAAATTTCAGAATTTGAATGAAAATCTTTGAATTCAGAATTCAAATTTCAGAATTTGGATCAGCATTTTTTACTTCAGAATTTACAATTTCAAAATTTGAATCAAAATTCTTAGAATTTTTGTATTCTTGAATTTTTAAAAAATTTCTTGTTAGGGACTTCGTCGAATTTGTTTTTTCAAGGTTTCACATCATTTTTGATAAATCTCTGAAAAAAATTTTTGTGTAATTCGACAACCTTGTAAACTTTATGAACATGTATTATTCGTATAATTCTAATATATTTTATATTCATGTTAAAAATTTCTGTTCATTTAATGCTCAAAAATGTAAGTTTCGAAAATTTTAAATATTTCTATAAATATTCGAAAAAGTATTGTTTACACAAATTCGAAGTTTCACAAAAAAAAAAAAATTTTTTTGTTTTACAGATTTTTGAATTTCTATGGATCGCTATATAGATTAATTTTTTCATAATTTATTCTTCATTATTATCACATATATTATTTTCGCATATAGTAATATATTTTACCAAAATTTCAGAATATAATTCATGGATGTTTTTACACATCAATACACAGAAATTTCATTATGTTAATTTTCAGTTAGCAAAAAGTTTAGAATGTATTTCTACAGGAATCTTTTCTATAAGTAATTACGATAAAAGTCTAGAATGTTAAAAATAGAAAAAAAGGAAATTCTATATATTTAGATTAATTATATTAGCAGCTGCCATTTACGAATATATTTTACAAACAAAATATACTTAAATTTCATGTTACTCACTTTCCTGCTTTGGATTTGTCTAGAGGCCAACCATTTAACAATTTCACAAAATTTTTGTAATGACTTCCCATTGCATTTATGCAATTGACATTTTTTAAAACAATATTAATTGCGAATTGTTGCAAATATTGTAATGTTATTCGAAGTGTTTTTAAAATTTTGAGGTTATGTTTCTGTTTGGGTTATATATATATATATATATATATATACATTCGAGTCCATTTGAAAGCGGGAAATTTGAATAATTAAAACCAATATAATGATAAATATTTTTAAATTTCATTTTAAATTCTAAACTATACATTAAAAATTTTTGTTCATTAGGTAAATTAATTATTCAGTAAATACGGTATTTGCATGAGACAAAAAATATCAAAAATTATAATTGTTTATAATTTATATATTTAAAAGTATCTGATTCAAGTAAAAATTATAGTAAAAATTTTTGCTTTACTTCGCTTGGAAAAATTTATTTTAGGAGTTTTTGAATCCCCTGAAAAATATAATGAATAAGAGATAAATTTTTGCAAAAAAACATTTAACGATTATTCAAAAAAACTGCAAAAAATGAATATATATCATTAATGTCAAGATATTAAAATTTTTCAGCGATCTTAAAATTTCTAATAATTTAATACGAAAATTTTCGAAATTTTCAAAACATCGAAAATATTACACGTTTTGGAAAAATTTGGATACTTTTAGAAATGTTGGAGATAATGGAATTTCAAGAACTTTAAAAACTATTAGAATAAAATTTTTTAAATTTCATACACGAGAATGTTGAGAATATTTGATAAGTTTTGGGATTTTGAACTTGTGCAAATTATAAAACTTTTCCAAAATCCTTATAAAGTTTTCAATTTTTCGAAACTTAATTTACGAAAATAGAAAATTTTGAAATTTCAAACATTCTCAAAAAATTTGACAAATTTTCAAAGTTTCTTGGTTAAAGGTATCATTTATTATAGCGCGAATTTTATTATAAGTAAAAAGTTTCTGGAACTTTCCGTTGTTTGAATAACTAAAACAATTATACTTTTTTTTAAGTTTTAAATAATAAATATTTTGTAATTTTATTTCAAATTCTTAATTTTATTTCAAACATTTTGTTTATTAGGTAAATTAAGAATTGAGTGAATAAAATATTGGCATGATACAAGAAATATTAAAAAATTAGTTTAGTACCCATTTTTCCATAAATTCAGCAAAAAAAGCAAATATTTACCCTTTATTTATTTACAATTTTAATCTCAAGATTTTTCAAACTACATGGTTATCAAACAAAAAAGGAAAAGTATCACATCGCGTTCAACACTTCACAAAAATATTGTGGTATTTTTTTATTGTCTTCCCAACTTAAAAATTTCACATTTTTTTTTCGAGTTTGCAAAAAATGTTCGCATCAAATAACACAATTCTCCGATAAATTTTTGTAATACAAAGTAATACAATAATCGAGTTTCATTACCTAGATTTCAATTAGACATTCCAACAAATATTTAAGTTGCGAAGCAAAACTCAACACTAAAAAAATTCAGATTTTTCCACGAAATAAAAAAATATTTACAATGAAAAAGCTAGAACTCCTAACTATTCCTTTTTACATCTTTTTCGATATACACAATTGCATTTTCTACAACGGATGGTTTTTCATTATTATTTTCTATCGGTTTCGTTTCCTTATTTGTACTTTTTGGAGGTAAGCTAATCTTTGTTTTTTTCCCTAGTTCAGCGATAACTGTATTCAAATACTCCAATTCACTTTCTTGGGATTTTGTTTTGCTTTCCAGTGCTTGAATGTCATCGATGATTTTTTGTAATTGCATTTGTCGCTGTTCTTCTTTTTTTGCTTCTTTGGCTTGTTGTCTGTTATATTCAAAAATGAGGCAACCACCAGCCATACTAAAAATCATGACTTCGCCTAAAAGATTAGCCCCTAATTCTATTGCCATTGCTTCATTGAGTTTTGCAACTTTCGTTGGTTTTCCAAGGTTCATCAGATACATTTTCGCTTTTACCTCGGCCCAATGGTAAACTGTAAAGATTTTTGAAATTAATTAATTTATTTTGAGTTTTTTGAAATACTTTTGGTTGTGGTTTGATCCTACTGGAAAATTTCAATATTTTTCGGTTTCTGATAATTATTGGTATTTTCTTTTTCTAAGAACTGAAAATTTGAATTTAAGATATACTTTTTAGAGTTTTTTTAATGAAATTTTACACCTGAACATTAATTTAATTTTTATCAATATTATTAATGATTGAATTGATTTCATTCATTTTTTATTCTTTTGTATATTTATACTATGAAACTTATTGGGTATTTAAAAACATTGATTTTCCAATACTGGAAATTTTTGATATTTTCTTTTTCTAAGAACTGAAAATTTGAATTTTTATCAATATTATTATTGATTGAATTGATTCCATTTATTTTTTATTCTTTTTTATATTTTCTTTCTCTAAGAACTGAAAATTTGAATTTAAGATATATTTTATAGAGTTTTTTTTATGAAGTTTTACACATGAACATTAATTTTTATCAATATTATTAATGATTGAATTGATTCCATTTATTTTTTATTCTTTTTTATATTTATATTCTAAAACTTATTGGGTATTTAAAAATATTGATTTTCCAATACTAGAATTTTTTGGCATTTTCTTTTTCTAATAAAAGAAATTTTGAATTCTCCATACAGTTTTTAGAGTTTTTTAATGAAGTTTTACACCTTGTTATAAATAATAATTATAAATCTGTAGAAATCAATTTAAAAATAAAAAAATTAAAAAAAAACAACGGCTGATAGAATTATAATTTATGTTCCAGGAGGCTTCTTAAGATCGAGTTGATTGGACATTATACATATATGCATGGAGTATTTTTCATATATTAATAGAATAATAATTTTTTAATATTTTTTTTATATTTATACTCTGATATTGATAAGCAATGATTTTTCAATACTGGAAATTTTTAATATTTTTTTTTTCTAATGACAGAAAATGTTAATGCTACATATAGTTTTTAGAGTTTTCTAAATTAAGTTTTACACCTTGTTATAAATAATAATTATAAATTCTTAGAAATCAATTTAAAAATGAAAAAATACAAAAAAACAAAGACTACTAGAATTACAATTTTTTAAATATTTGTGCTCTAATATTATTGGGTATTGAAAAACAATGATTTTCCAAAACTGAAAATTTTTAGTATTTTCTTTTTCTAACAACAGAAAGTTTGAATTCTGAATATAGTTTTAAAATTTTCTTAACGAAGTCTTACACCTTGTCATAAATAACAAAAAAAACAAAAACAAAAACAAATACTTCTAGAATTATAATTAATTTGATATTTACTCTCTTTTATATTTATATTCTGATACTATTGGGTATTAAAAAACGATGATTTTCTGAAACTAGAAATTTTCAGTATTTTCTTTTTGTAATGACAGAAAATTTTTACTGTGTATATAGTTTTTAGTTTTTAGGGTTTTTTTAATGAAGTTTTAAATAAAACATATAAATCGTAAGGAATCAATTTAAAAATGAAAAAAAAAAAAAAAAAAAAAAAAAAAATACAAAAAAACAAAGACTACTAAAATTACAATTTTTGAAATATTTATACTTTGATATTATTGGGTATTGAAAAACAATGATTTTTCAATACTGAAAATTTTCAGTATTTTCTTTTTCTAATGACAAAAAATTTTATTCTACCTATAATTTTTAGATTTTATTTAATGAATTTTTACACCTCGTTATAAATAATAAGTATGCATTCTCAAAAATCAATCTAAAAATGAAAGAAGTATAAAAAAACAAAGACTAATAAAATAATTATTATTTTTATATTTATTCTCTTCTATATTTATACTCTGATATTTATTAAATATTCAAAAACAATGATTTTCCAATACTGGAAATTTTGAGTATTATCTTTTTCTAATAACAGAAAGTTTAAATTCTCATATAGTTTCAAAATTTTTTTTAACGAAGTCTTACACATTGTCATAATAACCAGTTTTTAATCCTTATAAATCATTAAAAAAAAAAAAATAATAAATAAATAAAACTAAGACTTCTAGAATTATAATTTATTTGATATTTATTCTCTTCTATATCGATATACTGATAATATTGGGTTATAAAAAACAATGATTTTCCAAAACTAGAAATTTTTAGTATTTTCTTCTTGTAATGACAGAAAATTTGTATTGTGCATATAGTTTTTAGAGTTTTTTGATAAAGTTTTAAATAAAACATATTAATTCTTAAAAACAATTTTAAAATGAAAAAAATTAAAAATAAAACAAAGACTACTAGAATTAAAATTTTTAAATATTTGCACTCTGATATTATTAGGTATTAAAAAACAATGATTTATCAATATTGAAAATTTTCAGTATTTTCTCTTTATAATGACAGAAAATTTTAATTCTATATAAGGTTTTACAGTTTTTTTAATGAATTTCGACACCTTGTTATAAATATTAAGTATGCATTCTCAAAAATCAATTTAAAAATGAAAGAAGTATAAAAAAACAAAGACTAATAGAATAATAATTTTTTCAATATTTATTGAATATTGAAAAACAATGATATTCCAATACTGAAAATTTTTATTACTTTCTTTTTCTAATGACAAAAAATTTTAATTCTGTTTATAGTTTTTAGTTTATTGATGAAGTTTTAAATAATACATATAAATTCTTAGAAATCAGTTTAAAAAATGGAAAAATACCAAAACTACTAAAATAACAATTTTTCAAGTGTTTGTACTCTGATATTATTGGGTATAAAAAACAATGACTTTTTCAATACTGAAAATTTTCAGTATTTTCTTTTTTCAATGACAGAAAATGTGAGTTCTTCATATAGTTTTTAGAGTTTTTTAATGAAGTTTTCCATCTCGTTATAAATAATAATTATAAATCGTTAGAAATCAATTTAAAAATGAAAGAAGTATAAATAATAACGAAGACTAATGGAATCATAATTTTTGTATATTTATTTTCTTTATATTTCTACTCTTTTATATTTATACTCTGATATTATTCGGTATTAAAGAAACAATGATTTTCCAAAACTGGAAATGTTTAGTATTTTCTTTTTCTAATGACAGAAAATTTGAGTTCTGTTTATAGTTTTTAGAGTTTTTTAATGAAGTTTTGAATAAAACATATAAATCCTTAGAAATCAATTTAAACAATCAAAAAATACAAAAAAAAACACTATTAGAATTACAATTTTTTTAAATATTTAAACTCTGATATTATTAAGAAAAACTAATGATTTTTCAAAACTGGAAATTTTTAGTATTTCTATTTCTAATGACAGAAAATTTGAATTCTGTATATATAGTTGTTAGAATTTTGTAATGAATTTTTACACCTCGTTATAAATAATAAGTATGCATGCATTCTAAAAAATCAATTTAAAAAATGAAAGAAGTATAAAAAAACAAAGACTAATAGAATAATAATTTTTTTATATTTATTCTCTTTTATATTTATACTTTGATATTTATTGAATATACAAAAACAATGATTTTCCAATACTGGAAACTTTTATCATTTTCTTTTTGTAATGACAGAAAATTTTAATTCTATTAATAGTTTTGACAGTTTTTTTTAATGAAGTTTTACACCTCGTTATAAATAATAGTTATAAATCTTTAGAAATCAATTAAAAATGGAAAAAGTACAAAAAATAACAAAGACTAATAGAATAACAATTTTTTTATATTTATTTTTGTTTAAATTTATATTCTGATATTATTTGGTATTAAAAAACAATGATTTTTCAACACTAAAAATTATTAGTATTTTCTTTTTGTAATGACAGAAAATTTCTATTGTGCATATAGTTTTTAGAGTTTTTTAATGAAGTTCTAAATAATACATTAAAATCCTTAGAAATTAATTCAAAAAATGGAAAAAATATGAAAAAACAAACACTATTAGCATTACAATTTTTTCAATATTTAAACTCTGATATAAGGAAAAAGCAATGATTTTTCAAAACGAAAATTTTTAGTTTTTTCTTTTTCTAATGACAGCAAATTTTAGTTATACAAATAGTTTTCAGAGTTTTTTAATAAAGTTTTACACCTTGTTATAAATAATAATGAGAAATCCTTAAAAATCAATTAAAAAATGAAAAAATACATAAATTACAAATACTACAAGAATAATAATTTTTTTCTCACATTGCGCTGGTGGAATAATGACGTAAGTACGAAAAGTTGGATGATTTTTTGCCTGATTGGTCAAAACCTTGGCAAGAGGTTTGCTGATTTGTTTCATAAACAGCACCCCTAATTTCAGGGCAGGAAAAACACCCACGACCATTATAAATTTTTTTTATTTTTTCCAATTATTCACAATTTCACGACTGCTCTTCCTGAAAATTTCCAAAAACACATTATAAATAACGTAACTTGAAGGTTATACAACCGAGAAAATATTTTTCAAAAAACACTATTCTTCATTAAAATCAACTATTTTCCAGCTGACATTTGATTTTTTGGAATTGTTTGTTATTGTTGGTAAATATTCGAGAAATTGATGAGAAACTTTCTCAACTGTCAATGAGTTATTTTTGACTTTACCTTCAAGGAGCAGACGAACATGCCGGGGTGTGATTCGAAATTGCGAATTTATTTGGAGCTGTGTAGAGTGCGTTTTTTTATAACATTTTCGATGATTATTCTCCTTGATAATGTTTACTTTTAGGTGCGGATCAGTGCTGACAATGAAATTAAAGAAACAACTGGAAACAACTGATTTCAATTTGACGATTGAATTGGTTGCGCAAAAATTACTGCGCATGTTAAAAAGAAACAGAATAGCAGACGAATTTTTGTACAGGTAGTATATATATATATATACCTAAATATATATATATACCTAAATATATATATATATGCGCTTCACCAAACAAACGTCAAATCAAAGTTTACATTGTTTACATGATGAGAAATTTGAAAATCACTGCAATTTGCAGCCTAAAATTTAAACAAATTAACTGGAAACAAGTGATTTCAATTTGACGATTGAATTGGTTGCGCAAAAATTACTGCGCATGTCAAAAAGAAACAGAATAGCAAACGAATTTTTGTACAGGTGGTATATATATATATGCGTTTCATCAAACAAACAAATGTCAAATCAAAGTTTACATCAGTTTACATCGTTTACATTATGAAAAATTTGTGAAACACCGAAATTTGCAGTGCACAATTTATATAAAAAGGATGAATCAAGATTGTTTAGTTTTGCATGCATTAGTAAGTTCTGAATTTTATTCATGATTTTCGTGATGAAAAAAAATAAGAATTAACCTTAAGTTTTTACGTGAAAAATATTTGTAAAAACATGTTTGGAGAAAATTTTGGAATGTACAATATTGATTAGAATTTTAAAATTTAAATGACTTGTAATTAAAGAAAATTTTTTTTTTATTTCACGTCTTTTGGAAATTCCTTGATTTCAGAAAAATGCAATTTTCGACGAAAAAAATAAGTTCAGAATTTTATTTATTCTTGATTTTTATAAAAAAAAAAAAAAAAAAAAAAACGATTTCAACCTTACGTTTTTACATGTAAAATAAATGCAAAAAAATATTTTGGCAAAATTGTGGAATATTCAAGGCTGATTAAGATAAGAAAATTCAAATACTTGTTAGGACGTGGATATTCGGACGAATCCCTGGCAGAGTGAAGAGAAATCCCTGGCAGGGAAATCACAATGACATAAATTATCTTTCCCTGTCCGCGTCCCTGTCAGATCATTTAGATAATAATAATTGACCGCCCCTGTCCGATGTCACTAGGAAAAAGCATGCATTGGCATATTAGGTTCTGTTAATTGTGTATATTATATAGCTTGTTTACAGCTCTGTCATAAAGTGAAAAATAGTGAAAAAGGAGATGGGAAAATTCAAAAATGGAAGGGAAGTGAAAATATGAAACTGAAAAGTGGAAAATCTGAGGATGTCTCAATTTAGAAAGTAAGTGATGATAAAAATGAGTTTTATTTTTATCA
>JAPYZL010119280.1:0-18549 GCA_030522825.1 Platygaster orseoliae
TAAATTTTTGTTTTTTTGTTTTTGCTTAATTATGCTCAAAACTAATTGTAATTCTTAATTTTTGGTGTTGGAAATCCAATAACGTGGGAAAAAATCATCGATCCGTTTAACCCCGTGAAATTGTGAGCTAACAGGGAGCTAACATTGAGCTAACATTGAGCTAACAGTGAGCTCACAGTGAGCTAACAGTGAGCTCGACTTAGGGCGGAGAAAATAAGCTCAATGTTAGCTCACTGTTAGCTCACTGTTAGCTCAAAAGTTAGCTCACTGTTAGCTCACTGTTAGCTCACCGTTAGCTCACAGGTTCACTGGGATTTAACTGTATACTCCTAAACCTCGAAAAAATTTATTTTCATAAAAATACCAAACAATAACGAGATGAAAAATAATAAAAAATTATCAAAAGATCGTTTTTCAGCAGGGATAGTTATCTTCTTACAATTTAATATATTTTTAAATTATATTCTGCAAATAATGCTCGTTTGAAGTTGATTACATTTCTTTTCTCGTGGTTTTTCATAGCCGAAATACCGAAAAATCACGTTAAAAAAACTAGTCGAAATTCCCCGTACGAGCAAGTGTTTCCTAAAATTTTCAATTGGAGAAATTATGCGGAATCGTTGGGAAGATGGAAAGAAGAGTGCGAGAAAATTCCAGTTCCTCGAAATATAATTCCTAACATTCCCGATGAATCGAAGTTTAAATCATGTTCTGAATTATTTCAAAATTATGATCCAAAATTAAGGAAATTACGAAATATTGAATGTGTTATAAACGAAAGCCGGAATATTAACGAGATTAATTGTGAAACTGGAGACGAAAATGTGTCAGAACTGATTTTGAAAAATTCTGAATCTTCGAAAAATGATACGGTGACAATAGGCCACGAAGACGATGATTGCGTGAAAATTGTTGAAGAAATTATTCAGTTGGATGGTATTTAATGTTGTTTTTCCAATTCATATTTTTCTGTATAGTTCTGATGGAATCACATACAAATTAATCAAATTTTTTTTAATTTTATTTTTATTTCATATATATATATATATATATATATATATATAATAATAATAATAATAATAATAATAATAATAATAATAATAATAATAATAATAATAATAATAATAATAATAATAAACAATAATAATAATAATAATAAACAACAACAACAACAACAACAACAATAATAATAATAATAATAATAATAACAACAACAATAATAAAAATAATAATAAGTAATATTATATTTATTTATTTTATATTTTATTTCTTAGTTCTATTTTCAATTGGACTAGCCAATTGGTTAGTCCAATTGGAAAACTTAAATAAAAAAAAAAAAAATATTCTCCAGTCTCGAAAAATGGTAAATGATTATGAAAAAATTACTCAAGGTCTAAAAAATCGCGGAGACGAAGAATTTTCCGAAAATGAGTTTCCAAAGAAAATTTACCCGAGAGGAAGGGAAAATTTGTCGAGAAATTGGCAAGAATGGTTAAACAATGAGGATCAAGAGTTTTCGGTTTTTGAAAAAGCGGCGAACGAGTTGTTGAAAAGTGTCGAAGAAACGATGGAATTGGTGAATTCAGGCCCAAATTGTGATGGATGCTGTCCATGTCGAGAGACTCTAAAAGCAAAAGCTAGGAAACAAACTGAAACGTCTCACGTTGTGGTCGAATCAGTAATAAATGATGGCGAAAATACGTTAGTTCTTTTTTTTTACAAAGTTTCACATTGGTTATCATTATAAATGTTCCAAATCTTTTAAATTCACGCAAAAACAAAAACGAGAATCGCAAAAGTTTAGATTAAAAAAAAATCATGGTAATGAGAATTCGTTGGTCAAATCTTAAATTTTGATAGTTATTAGAATGTTTCAAAAACTAGGAAAAATCACTTCAAGGGGTATAAAAAATATGATTTTAATATTCTTAAGTTTCTAAATTGAATCAGATTCTGAGATATCACTTAAAAATACTGGAAAATTTTTTTTTATCAGTTTTATTGTACTGTGTCATTACTTTCTTCAATACAATTTTATTGCTTATAGAAGTTGCGTAAAATCGAAAATTCGTGAATTCCTCTGATGTAGTAACCATAATCTTGGCCAAATTTATATCCAATCTGGAAAAAAGAATATACAATTATCAGAGCAACAATCTACCACTTGATAATTTTATAAATTAAAAAAAAATGGAACCGCAAAAAATTATATAATTTTACAATTCTTATTAAAAACCTGTTTAAAAATAAATTAACATACTAAAACTAAGTATTATGTTAAACTACACATTTGATTCCCGGTAATTTTCCCGAATCCAAGTTCCCGAACGGTCATTTTCCCGAATGACTATTTTCCCGAAACGTCATTATTCCGAACGTATTATTTCCCAAATGGCTATTTTCTCGAAAGTATTTTTCCCTGAACGACGATTTTCCCGAAAGAATGATTTTCCGAATTTTGGTTGGAATTTCACTTTTCTTTCAATTGTAAACATTTATGAATTTCATGAGAGTCATCAATAAAAAGAGTCATGGTAAAAATTTGTAATTTAATAGTTATAGGATTTATTTTTATTTTTAAATTTAAAAATTTGAATTTGAGTTTTAAATTAATTTAATAATTGAATTTTGAAATTTAATTTAATAATTAAAATTTTTTATTACAATCTTAAAATTTAAAAATTGTAAAGGCGTAACCATGGCATTTCTAGACATTAGGCTGATAGGAAAATTTCCCGTTCGGGAAAATTGAAAACCCTTCGGTAAAACGGATTCGGAAAAAAGATCTTTCGGGAAAATGGCCGTTTGCAAAAAAGACCCTTCGAGAAAACGGATTCGGGAAAACGGTTTTCGGGAAAATGATCGGCATCGTACACATTTATCATAGTTTTTTCGACTTACGATTATTATTTTTTTATTAGAGGACAAAAACAACTAAATTTTGATTAATTACTCGTAGTAACAATTTACAGTAAAACTTAAAATTACAGGCATGTCGTTGCATCAATTGCGATACATTCACCGGCAATTTCGGTTTCATCTGAAGACTCTTTTCCACACCAAACTGAAATTTTGAAAAAAGTTGAAACTTTGAAAAGTCAAGTAATCGAAAGCATTGTAAAGGACGTTAAAGAAATTATTTATTGCGTTTCCGGGATTTCAAAAAATGAAATCGTCATTGAAAAAGATTCAATCAAAGAAACGATTCCCGTCAAGGAAAAAATAAAAAATGTTGAACCATGCAATTGCAATATCAAAAATTTCCCAGAAAGTCGAAAAATGGAAAATGAATTTGTTTTGGGAAAAAGTGGGGAGTGTATTGGAAAAAAATACAGACCTCGTACAGGAGCCACGTATTTTTGCAAAAGCGATGCTGATAATTCATGTTGTCAAAAAAATCCTGTAGTTGAAGAATTGAATACTGAATCATTGGTTAACAATCTCAATTTTGATGATGAACAAAATATCGATGACTCTGTAAATGATGCTCAAAATCATCAATTAATTGAAACGGAAAATGACGTTTTGCACGAAGAACCAACGATGGTAAAATTTTTTTCTTTGTTTGAAATGATTTGCGCTTTTTTGGAGTATTGAAAAGCAGAAACAAAATTGCATTCATAAACATTCATGCATATCAATTTAAAGATTTATTAATGAGTATATTCAACATTAAGCATATGTTGATTCTTTACAGTTTTGAATTATTTAATTTTTTATTATTTCGAATACTTAAGAACATCAATAATAATCAACATAATAAAATAAACTTTTCTCATTTTTTATTATTCTTAATTTGATGTATTTAATATATAACTATTTCAACCTATTTCAACTATATTGTAGGACAATGATCTGACTCAAGAATGCCAAACTGATGAAAACCAATCTCAAACTGATTCGACATCGGGAAAATCCGATATTTTAGATAAAACTTTCACGTACCTTGTGAAACCGAAATTCCCCTTAAAAACAATCCCACTCCGTTTTAGGGGAAAGGCTTGTACCTGTCGAAAAAAGCGCAACGAAACTAAAAAATTGTTGTATAATATTGGGGGTTTGAGCATCCATAATACGAAAAAAAGGGGATTCGATAAATATAACGCCATTAAAATTGTCGAAGGTGTGACCTATGTCACACCTTTACCGAGTTTGCGAAACAGCGAGGAGTACATTCCAGAGTATGAGTTGGAGGACATCAATTTTCTTGATTGTCCTCAAAAAACGGACGATCCTGAACTGGATCGTATGACTGACGAAGAATTGATGATGTATTATCAAAAAGGCAACGAAAATTTGGTCTGCGGGCGAGGAAATAAAAGTGGGAAAATGAGAAAACTCGAGGTAAGAAAGCCCGTTTGCGAGTGTGTGAATAAAAGGAAAGTTGTGAGGAGAGAAGAAGCCAAAAAAAAGCGGGAAGAGCGTCAGAATCGATTGAAAAAGTTGAAGAAGCGAGCTATTATGGATATTGGCGGAGTTTCCAGGTGAAAGTTTTTAATTTACATGATGCGATTTTTTGAAAAGTTGTTTTAGAATAAGGATTGTGGAAATATCCTTTGTTTAGCTATTAGAATACGAGTTTTTGATCATAGAGGGGAGAAAAAACAGAAACAATACAATTTCAAATAGATATTTATGTTACAAGGGAGAAAGTTTTGAGAGTTTATCAATTTTCAGTTCTACGTTTGAAAACTGTTATTGAAATATTAGAAGTGTATGCGCTCAAAAGTAGAAAATAACGACAAATTTCAAGTTTCATTGATTTTTATTTAATTGTTTGATTAAATATAGAAATATTCTGAAAAATTACAATTGGTACACGAAAAATTTGTTCAGAAACTTTAAATTGACTGCATATTTCAAATTTATTTGTAGGTGTAGCAATTTTTTCTTATTATTTGTATAAATTCAAAATCTAATTAAGAAATTGGATTTCAAATAGCTTGAATTTTTTACTTTTGTTGACTATTTAAAATCACATTACTGAAAGTACAAAGCTGCTAATAGCTACTAACAAACTTTATACTCATAACTAAGAATTTGGAACTCCTGTTGGAGCATCAATAGACCAAAATTCAATTATTAGGAATAAAAATTCGTTTACAATTCATCCAACATCAGCACTCAGAAACTACTAAATTTTGCAAGAAATCAATATTTGCTGGAGGAATCAGAATTCACGTATCGAGAATCAATAAATTTTGTACAATTTATCCTGGCGAAAACGGGATGACTAAAGATAGTCTTCTTATAGTCCTCCAATAGTAGTCTCAAGTCGACCATTTCAGCCCGATTTGAGAGACATTCAATCATTTCGCTATTGTAAAACTGTTATACTACTTGAAAAATTACTACCTTTAAACAATTATGAAGATAAAAGTTGATATTTCTATCAAAAATTTGAAAATTATCACTGCAAAATGTGCCAGCCACACAATGCCAAAATCCTCGCTTCGTATGTTAAAAAAAGTGAAAAAATTGAAAACAGATATTTTTTCAGTTTTGTTTTCTCATTTATAGAAAAGCAGTTTTTTGTTGTTGAAATATGTTTACACATTGAAATGTTCTTTTTTAAATACACATTTCTTAATGAATATATCGAAGGAATAATTAATTGGGTAGTTTTATTTAAAATCAAGAACAAAAGTCAAGAATAAAAATCATAGCAAAGTCGCTATCATAGAAAACCATAAAATTTCTATAAAACTTGTATGAAAATTCAAATAACTCATAAGGTAGGAGCTTTACTGGTATTTTCTTTGATATTTGGTGAAGTTTATTATTTTATAAGCGTATTATTCATACGCTGAATTTGACATGATAAAACCTAAATCACCTGAAGTAAACTGATTTGGAAGGAAAAAAGAGTATGTGAAATCAATAATTATGAACAATGATAAAATAGCGGTACCCGCCCATTTTCATGAATCCGCTTTCACGAAAGGTCATTTTCACGAATGACTTTTTTTACGAAAACCCTTTTTCACGAAAGCCGATTTCACGAACGCCTTTTTCACGAAACGATTTCCATCAATGGACTATTTCACGAACACTGTTTTTCACGAATGGCCACTTTAATGAAAATTAATATTCAACTTTGAATTATTATGAATTATTTCAATAATTAATAATAAATTAACTAATTTTTACATTTTTCATTATTTTACTAATTAATTAATTAATTAATTAATTAATTAGTAGAGGAGAATGCACTGCTCGAGCGATAATGATAGATACCGAACCAGGTAAAATAGTAATAGTCATAAAGGGCCCACAAGAATCAAAACATCAACACCCACCTGATCCAGACGAGTGTGAAGCTGAAATTTTCAAAATGAGGCAATTTTACTCAATAATCATCAGTACAGTGATTAGTGATTTACTTGTAATTTTTATCGTACAAATATATTCTCATAGACTTAAGAGGAAAGCTGAAGATAACCCATGTATGACACCGTCGCAAATTATACGTACGGAGATCTCAAACGCACCAACGGAAGTTATCGCACAACTACCCGAACGAGAAAACCTTAAGAAGTCTATAAGAAGGCATCGCAGAAAAAGTTAACCAGTGAATCCAAAATCTGTAATAGATTTAAATGACTTTCCAGATCAGTATCAAAAAACGTTGGTTGGAGACACATTTTTAATTGGTGATTCTCGAAATGACGGTGGTCGAATCTTGATTTTCTCAACGAGGAGGAATTTGGAATTGTTGGCCAGAAGTCCCACTTAGTTCTTAGATGGAACTTTTAGCGTTGGTCTATTTTTAATTTGAAAAAAAATTCATACATTCATAAGGAAATAATTGCTATTTTGTATTGTAGGTGTCGCCCGATATATTCACGCAAGTTTTCACGATCTTGGGCTTAGTTGAGCAGAACGCAGGGATCTTAGAACCACAAGACAATGATTCAGACATACATGAAAAAGATAAATTAGCTCTTCCGTTTGTGTATGCACTACTTTCTTCTAAGGAATCGATCCAGTATTCGACGGTTCTGCGTACAATTACCGAAAAAGCTAGAGAATACAAAATGGAAAACTTCAAACCCCAAAGATTCATGGCTGATTTCTAAATGTCAATCATAAATGTTTGTAGACTGGTGTTTCCAGAAGTACCTGTTTTATATTGCTTTTTCCATCTTGGTCAGTCCGTATATCGTTGAGTTCAAGCTGAAGGCTTGCAAGGAGCTTACAACAACCCTACAGATCGCGATATAAGAATGCACATAAAAATGATGTTGGCTATTGCGTATGTGCCTGTAAGCGACATTGAAAAAACCTTCTATTCTCTGATGGAGACTATGCCAGATTGACTCGATGCGATCGTCAATTACTTCGATAACAATTATGTCAAGACCGTACTAGCACGCGGACGACGGAGAACGAGACAACTACGATATCCTCCTCAAATTTGGAACCAATTTACAGCAGCCCTCACTGGTGAACATCGCACGAATAATGTGAGTGAGGGTTGGCATAATCGCTTTCACTTTCTTGTTGGGAAAGATCACCCGGATATATTTACCTTAATAATAGAATTCCAAAAAGAACAGGCAGATACAGAAATCGCCATTCAAGAGTTTAACTTAGGGCGAAAAGTGAAGGCAGCCCCCAAGAAAAAATGTGTCACATTCCAAAACAGATTGAGAACAGTAGTGTCCAATTACCCAAGTTACCGACAAGACAACAATATTTTGAAGTATTTACGAGTGAATGCAAGCAATATTGTTTTTTGAACTTTTACATACATTTTTTTATAATGAATATACAAAAATTATACTTTTTCAAAATAAATTTACTAAACTACAAAAAATTAGAATTTTTTTTGACTTGCGTAAAAAAAATTTTCGTGAACATGACTTTTGTGAAAACGGCGTTCGTGAAAATAGCTTTCGTGAAAATGAGTTTCCGTGAAAATGGTCATTCGTGAAAATGACCATTCGTGACAGCGGATTCGTGAAAATGACTGGGAATCTAAAATGACAAATAGCACTAGATATTGATAAAAAACAAATCAGGCTCTCATTCGTATCATTTTTTCTGTAGTTGAATGCATACGTTTCATAAAACTACGAGTTATTTGAATTTTTACAGAAATTTCCTTGTTTTTTATGAAAATTCTGTGAAATTTCTATGACGGCGACAAATGATAAATTTACAACCAAAAATGAAAAATACTTGTGTTTTAAAACTAATTTATCTATATATTTCCGAAATCGGTGAAACCTACGAAATTTATGTGTATACTATATATAAATAAATATTTATCGTTAAATATATTCAACATATAACATAATTATATGCAGGGGATATAAATATAAATATATTTTTATTTATATGTACCTCTATACCGAAATTTCTTTTCGAATTTTGTAATTTCAGAAAATTCCTTTTGTTTACATGTGATTCACTACTATAATAAATGAGTTATTAATTTCGTTGTTATTCATATATAATATTGCATTTTTCAATAAATTCATCAGCATGTTTCTTTACCGATTGAATAGATTTATTTTGTTCATAGCCGCGTATTTTGAGTCACTTTTTGATTTTCTCGTTTTGAAACAAAAAAAAAAACGTTACAATTGTTAGATTATTTTACACAGTCAATAAATTATCAATGTTTTTATACCAATAAGAAGCACTATTTGGTCATACAAAGCTGAGATTCATATAAAAAAAACATAGCCCTCACACTCCTCACATCGTTTCATGGAGGACTATAGTACTATGATTTATAGTCCACCAACAGCCCTTCCGTTTTCGCCAAGGTTTTTAACGTATGTTATGAGGAAGGGCAGTTTAAAATTTCCCGTTTATTTTTTCGAAGTAACTACAAAAAATGTGGCGTTAAAAAACGTTTTTCCACACAATAGTAGATTCTCTTTTAAAAGAAAACATGCGGAAATGTGGGTTTTACGGGATTCGCGCGTGCGGAAAACGATCATTTTTCTCACGTAGTTGAACAATGGGAATATATTCTCAGGCCGATGCAGAAAGAATCGCGATTCGTCGTGTCTGGCATGAGCCAAGTGCCCGGAAACGAAGAAACGGGCAATGAAAATGAATGGCGATATATTGTGGCGGGCGTCGCGGAAACACTTGTGATGGAACGAGCCGAAAATGTCATTTCCGGAGTGTGCGTGCACACGCCGCACGAAACGCCGGGGCAAAGCTCATCTTCGCTATCCGCGACTTGGAGCACCTGCCTCGAAGAGACCGAGTGCAGAGCGAATAACCCCTCTACTTGCGAAATTTACGCAGGAATAATAAACCAAAACAACGGTGTTAGAATTTCCTTTGCCAACAAAAACCAACCCAACATCGCACCAGCCGATTTGCAAAACCATGAAATTCAAAAAGTAACTTTTTATATACATAAATTCATTTGACGATATATAAAGATCATTTCACGGGAGATTTACTCCAATTTATTTTTATTTTGTTCCTATGTTTGGAGATATTGCATACATATTTAGTACACATCCAATTTTCCGAATCCATTTCTCCGAATGACCATAATTCTGATCTTTTTATTGTTTCTGTTAATTAAAATTTTTTTTTATTTTTGCTTTCATTATTGAACCTTTCTTTTTTGATATTCACATGCTTTTTTTAATTATCATTTTTTCCGCGGTTGTAATTACCACGGTAACGCCTTTCATTTACAACTCTATTTTTTGACATTTGTAAATTAATAATAAATACAACATTAAACAATAAGTATCGTTCGAACAATTTTACACGAAACGTAGATAATGATAGATCGCGGTGGTTTGGGGGGCGAAACCCCCCGATGGGGGTCCAGGGGCGGAGCCCAGGTGGGAATACTTTCATCCAATCGTTCGTTAAACAATAACTATTGTTTGGTTTTGTTTTATTAAAAATATGATAGATTAAAATAAAAGTTACCATAGATAATTATAATTAAAATTAATTATTAAAATAAATAATAATCATAATTTTTTTGTTAAAATTTTTTTTGTACTTCTTTGTTTGGTTATGTATGATACGTATTTTTTTATTTTAGTATTATATGCAAAATTATTGGGAAATTAATATTTGAATGAGTATCTTTTCGAAAAATTGATTATCATGCATAAAATTTTTTGAATAAGTTATTGACACTACATTTTTAAATGCCGTATCATAAAAAGTTTGTATGATAATACGCCATTCAGAAGTGTATGGTTGATAGAATATTCAGTTCATTTTTAGAAAAATCATGTCATATACTTCTTCAGTTACATATTATTGCAAATAATCAATTTTTCGAGAAGATTATCGCTCAAATATTAATCCCTCGCTTATTTTGGATGTAACATCAAAGTAAAAAAATTCCTTTTAAATATTTTTGAATAAAGAAAGAAAAAAATATGGTGTAAAATTGTTGGTAAATCATCATACCTAAAATTCATAAAATATTATGTTCAATCATTTTTAATAGGACAAATCTTTGGAAAATTTAAAAAATCCAATGGCTGAAAACCATAAAGATCAAGCCAGAAAAAAAGTCCATGGTGATCACAAAACTTCGAAAAAACGATTCGTGAAAATTTACGATGCGAGAAAAAAAAGAAGAGCAGCTAGAAGAAAATTAATAAAAATGCGAAACTTACAAGAAGAATCTGAAAAAAAGACCGAACATACAAAAGTTTCCAAAAGAAGAAGCTCTATAAAAAAGCAAGAAATAAATACTTTGATGGGATTGGTTAAGGTTAGCAAATCTTTCAACCTCAAGTCTTTTTATAAGTAATTTTTATGAACCTGTGAATATATAATTTGGTTACAAATTTTTTTTATTACATGATAATTTTCAGCCATTTTATATTATCAATTGAAAAATTGTTACATATTTTATACTTGAATTAAAAGTTAGTTAGAAAATTATTTTTGCAGGGAGAATTAAACTCATTAGCTCGTGAAGGATTTATATTCGCCAAATTGCCTGATTGTTACAAAGTGCCGCAATTGCAATTTTGGGTGATGCAAAGGGAGGGAATAACAATGTCGGAGGAGGAAAAAAGTATGACGAAATTCGAAGATTTTATTGTTCTTAACTTGTCTAAATTTCAAAAATTTCTTCCTTTATATAATTTTCTACACTCTATTTCGTAAAATTTAGACGAATAAAAATATTCGATATTAAATTAAAAAATAATATAATTATTGAAACTATATTTTATCTATTTATACAATTGTTATTTTATTTATTTATAATTTTATATATTAATTAAATGAAATTTTATTCAATTATATTTTCAATAATAACTTTATTATTACTTATACATTAAATTATAATTCTATAATTTAAAAGTAAAATATCGAGGATTGTGGAGAGCTCAAAACTTCGAGTTTTTTTAAAAATAATAAACAGTTTTGTTTGTATTTTCAAGTTTCAATATTTCGAAATGTTGTCTAGTTAAATGGTCATTTATTTTTATAATTCGATACTGCCTGACTTAAAATATTTTCTAAATAGTATATCAACATTTCTTTTTTTCTTCTTACCTTGACATGATGGGCACGACTTGGTTTGGTTAAAAAAAGTGTTTGTATGAAAATTTCAGAAAAATTGATGGATTCTACTCTCAATTCTTGGAAAGTTTTAAGCAATAAACCGTACGTTGTTGAACCACTAAGAATGTTGGTGAAGAGACATGACGAGATGAAATTAACTTACGATGATGCGAATAAGCTAAAACGTGACGTACGTTGGGAAATTTTTATTCAACTCTTATTTCAACTTTGATAGTTCGCAAAACAAGTGGTTTAAGCAGAAAAAATTATATTGCTAATTTTTAAATTTCATACCAACATTAAGTTTATTGTTTCGCCAAAAACAAATTTTATTTAATTTGCATATTTTTGAAATTTGTCATATCTATTTCTTTCTATCAAACTCTTTTCTTCAATTGGATTAAAAATATCATTATCTGTAAAAAAATAATAATTGAGGGCCCGAAAAGCAAAACGGCGGGAGCGCTCGACCTAGTAGGTAGAGGAGGGGGCATAACGCGAAGATCTGATCATAAGGACGACGAAAACGAAATATTTCAATAAACTTTTTTTATTTAACTCGCCATAACTCTGGAACTAGACATTAGAATGAAATTAAATTTGGACACATAATTCTTCTTACCTTAGCGATGCTCTCAAAGTGCAAAAAAATTCATTAGTATTATTTATTTATTGTTTGAATGACAATAAACATTCATATTAAATATAAACTCAAAACCTTGAGATGTAAAAAATTTTAATTTACAAGTTTTCTTTCTGATAGAGCAAAAAATTCTCCATGAAAATGTCATGTTGATTGCATGCCAATGAGTTTTTCTGCACTTCGGGAGCATCGTTAAAGTAAGAGGAATTATGTGTCCAAATTTGATTTCATTCTAATGCCTAGTTTCAGAGTTATGGCAAGTTCAAATAAAAAAAGTTTATTGAAATATTTCGTTTTCGTCGTTCTTATGATCGGATCTTCGTATTATGCCCCCTCCTCTACCTGCTAGGTCGAGCGCTCCCGCTGTTTTGTTTTCCGGGCCCTCAATTATAGTCATAATGAAAAAGAATTACGACCTTACGAGAAAATAGAACTTTTGAGAATTGTTCTTTATAACTTTTTTGAGGTGATTCGTAACTATGAGTTTGGAAAATTCGAAATTTTTAGTACCAATTTTTTATTTTTAGATAACTTCAGTGCGGAATAAATACTTTAGTGATTTTCACCGTGAACGCGTCCAAAGAGCTCGATTATTTTGGAGTTCGATCGAATTCACGAAATTTCCTAGCAAACGTTTTAAAGAAGCTTTTTTTGCGTACATGCCAGCCAAAGAAAGTGATGGTATTTTCTTCAAATCGTGGTAATATTTGTGAGTGTACCAGAAAAGTTGCAATTTGTTTTGAAAATGTAAAAAGTTGCAAAAAATTTTATGAATAAGAGGGAATTCAAATGTTTGCAGTTTTTCCGTATATTCAGAAACACTGTTTAAATATTTGTAATTCAAGTTGAGCACTTTGTATTCACTCTATTTTTGTACAAAACTATAAAACTTGATATTTTATTTATTATAATTTTGATTGAAATTGCAATAAACAATGCATGGCCTACAACTGAAAAATTTATTAGAACATTAGAAGAAAAAAAAATAATGAGTGTTCGTATTTCTTTATTTATTAATGAATACCCATTGTTTCCAACTTGTTCCATACATATGAGAGCATTTATCAACATTCTCAGCACAGAAATGGCCAGTCCAATAAATACAGAATCAATGCGTACGAAGGACACGGATCTTAATTGTGCACAGCTCAATGATTTATCGATAATTCGCATTGCTAATTTTTTTCTCACGATCTACAATTGTTTTTTCGTCAATAAAACTTTATGAGAAATCAACGCTTCCTATAGAATATTTTGAACTGTACACGTTTAAGATTGGTTAACTTTATGTAAATCGTTAATATAAACTGTGTAATTGCCTCAACTAATTTTCCTCTCTGCAAGCTACAAATCTTCGCTATGAAAAAATCAATTATTTTCTCTATTATTTACCCGGTTTTGTTTTGTTTTGTTTTTTTCATTTATCGTTATACCTGTACAAATGACGTTTTTTTTTATTCCGCCTTGAATCTAGAGTTTCGCACCTCGCTCGAGTATCTTACAAAATTTCATTATCTCTTCATTATACTTATTACGCTCTATACAAACTTCGCTAACTTCCTTCTTATCATTAATTACAGTTTTATGTTACGTTTTAGGGTTTTTTTTACTTCGTATACTCAACGCGGTCCACGCTGCGAGCGAAAAAATGCGATGTTGGTTTGTTGTTTTTTTCAACGGAATCGGAAAATTACTTTAGAAATGGAAATTTTCAAAAGTAAGATTCGTTAAATATAAATTTCGTAAATAACATAAATTTTGTTTCCAATCCATCTTTAGTACGTAGGAGTGTTTTGAGGAATTTAAATAAAATTGAATTGAATTAAATTTAATTTAAATTTTTAAAAATTTATGACTAAGAAAGTCCAAATTACAGAGAAGTGAAAAATCGCCCCGACGTATAATTTTTGGAATGCATTATCGAAATATAAAAATTTAAGCTTTTTAAATGAACTTTTGAATTCGGAAAATAAATTGAATCTTGAAATTACATTATTCGAAGGGTAAGTTTTATGATATGAAAATTTAGAAGTGTAAGAATCTGAAAATCGAAAATTTTGCAACTTTACTGTAAAAAATAACAAAATAAAAAACATCAGTGCCTATTTATTCAAAAGAGTAGAATCTTGAATATTTTAATGGCAACATGAAAATTCTTTTCAAACTTGATAATTTTAGAAGTTTTTCAAATCCTGTAATTTTTAAAATGAAAATTGAGAGAATAAATTCAAAAACCTTAGTACCACAGCCAAAAAAAAATTTCATGAAAAAATTGTCTAAGCTTAGTTACAACCACGGTTTGATAATAAGACTAAAAAAATAATTCATTCTAATTAAATTCCTTGTTTCAAAAAATATGATTTTTTCAAAAGTAATTTTCAAAATCCGTTTTTGAGCAGTCGATCGCAAAACGCAAGAATGTTGGAATTTTCGTAACCCAACAAAGAGACCATTAAGTATACGAGTGATTTTTTTTTGTTCGAAAAGGTACAAAAGAACAATATTGTACGTCATAGCAAATCGTGAGTTTTTTGCGTTACGGTGGTGCACGAATAAATTTTTTAAGGAGGCTGGAGACGAAAAATACTTAACCAATTTCAATAGAAAATCCCAATGTTTATTGGATTAAATTTCAAAATTTTCGGAAAATAAAAAAAAGCTGAATATGCAGGGGCGTATTTAGAATAATTTTTAGGAAGTAAAATTGACGATTATTATAATAATAATCACGTACCATGAAGTTTTTGGCTTCTACTTGCCTTCCCCCACCTTCAGTAAATCTTTATTTTACATTGTAAATCTCAGAATTTTTTAAAAAATAGTGCCCCCAAGCTCCTTGAAAAAAAAGGAAAAGCAATGCCACGAATCGTTTCTTCCTTTGTCTAATTATCACAATGAGACATCAGCGACCCCCAACAAGAAATCGCAGTAGCGTTTTCGTTTTCACGTCTTTTTTTCCCGTAAATATAAGGCTCCCACGGCAGTCTCACGAAGTAGCATCAGTTCTTTATGGGACGTGCTCGAATTTCCTTATTATCCACCATTTTTCATTGAAATACTTTTTTATGCTCCGTAGGCACGAAAAACGTCTTTTTCAGCCCAGCTAGGAACAGAAAAAATTCATTTTTAACTCGATGGACAAAGGGTAAAAAAAGTGTCTTTAAATATTTCACGGGTTTTCAACTTTATGCTTACATGTAATTGTAAAAATTCGAACATGAAAAAAGGGAAAATTTGGTGCAGAAACAGTTAAATGGCCTTGGTATTTTTCTTCTTGTGCACATATTTTTGTTCGTGAAATACCCCATTTCCCGAAAATTTACGCGGTGGAGAAATTTAGAGCACGTTCCAAATCCGCGATTTTTCGCAATTAAATGTTTAAGTTTCGAGTAAAATCGTTCAGTTGCATGATTGTGTCAATTATGATTTTTCATGGAGCAATATTACGTATTTGATGGAGATTGTGCAGTTTATGTTTGAGGTTTATTAGAACTTTGACCTTATTTACCTAAGAAGATTAAGCATGTTCAATGGTGATTTTTTTGGTTGCGAGAAGTATTTTACAAAGTGCATGAATTTACAATTATTTTAGTATGAAAAATATTTTAAACAAATTATGTCACTAATTTAAACAAAAGATATAAAATAAGAAAAAGGAGAATTGAGTTTATGTAAATTATATTTTTATGTTTCATTGTAGTGTCAAAATTTAAATTATATTGTTTGAAGTAAACTATATGAATTGTAAATTCTCAAAAAGTGTGATAAATTGTATTATATTGAACTACTTGAGAGATATGTCACACAGAGTTTTCAAATTGACCGTTTTCGATTATTTATTATTGCATAGCACTACCGAGTAAGAGGTAAACATTTTTTTAAAGTCAAATGTGTGTTAACTACAGGTTTTATTGTTAAATGATTTCGTTGGAAGAGTTTAAAATAGGCAGCCGATAAATTTCAGAAAATAAATTTTAATTTCATAGGTTACAATAAACATTCTGAATTTTTCAAGTTCTGAAAAAAATAAAAATCTAGTTGAAAAAGACGAGTGAAAAAAACATATCGCGAAAAGTACCAATATAGTGAAAAAAAGATTGGAAAAGTAGAAAAGTCGCGATCAAGTCAGACGCGCCAGTAGAACAACCAGAATATGTGTTATTTCATTTATGAAAGAATTTGCTTGCATGATAAGTTGAATTTATTCCTGAAGTTTAATTTATATATAAATAAATTTAATTATAGAGATTTGTACGCATGCAAAACGAATTCAGGTTTGTATTATGCAGAATGTAAGCAGAAAATTTTTTGAAGAAATAAGACGAAAATCATGATTTAGCGCGAGAGTACGATGAATAAATACAACCAAAAAATAATGTCTTGGCCTACAAACTTCAAAATATTGTTATAAAATGTAAAAGAACAAAAGTAAAAATTTTTTTAATTATGGGAACAAGAAAAACGATTTTTCAGCTGCGTCAGCAAAAAATTAAAAATTTTGAATATGGAAGAATGCATGGAATTAATTTACACGAGAATTGATGTAAAAAGCAGATGTTTAAAGTAAATAAATGTAACGTTTTGTACGAAATATTTAATAATTAAGTAAATCATTATATTTTATTAAAAGTCGAAGTAGTAAAAAAAAATTAAGTTTTTAGATTTGGAAGTGAAACAAGTTGAATATTTAAAATGCATGCAATATATCTATCTGAAACAAAGTAAAATACTTTTTCAATAACATGGAAGACAAAAAGAAAGTAACAAGTGAAACAGTGGAAGTAGATAAATCAAGTGTAAAAAGTGTACGAAATAAGTGAAATAATAACAAAAAATTATTCTGATTTAAAAAATAAAAAAGTAAAAGGGTCTGAGTGAAAACTTTCGAAAATATAAAAAACATTAAAAGGTAAAATAGTATCTATATCAAAAATAAAGAAACAAGTAGTAAAACAACGATTGTGTCAGGCGTGCAAGAAGAACGAATCGAATATTAGAAATGAATGAACAGGATTTGTTTGAATGAAAACATAATTATCTGTAAAATGTATAGGAACCTTTATTTATATAACAGTTGAAATATTTTAATTAATTCCAAAGTTTCGTGAAATGTTTAATAGAAATTCAGAAACTGAATTTGTTACAGTGGAAATATAATCATTTTAATAGTCATGTAATATAGATTTATGTAATAAATATTGTAATATATATAGGTATTTTATATGATGCTTGTATACTATAATAATTAATAAAATAGATGTTTTTTCGATTTGATTAGAATTGTAATGATTTGCTTCCTTCAATAATATTTAAACACTGGTAAACTTAATAGAAGAAGAAAATCGGAAACATTAATTTCTGGAAATATTGATAATTATGAGAATAGGAATAATATTTTTATCAGAAATGCAGAAACGAGTAGAATATCCACGTTTATGTCAGGCGCGCAAGTAGAACGAATTAAATATTAGAAATGCAAATATTTTGTTTCTTGAAATAACATTATAATATTGTTGAAATATACAAAAGAAGAAAAAAACTTTAATTCAAAGTTTTGGAAATATCAAAGATCACGAAGAGTAGAAAATATTTTCATAAAAATGAAGAAACAAGTAGAGCAATGACTATTAATGTCAGACGTACAAGTAGAACAATTCGAATCTCAGAAAATAAAATATAATGATTTTTTCAATAAAAGCTTGTAAATCTAAGTGTAAGGGAAGAAAAAAGAATGGAATCAAGTTGAAAATTTAGCGTTGACAGTTGACTAAAACTTGAAAAACGTAAACAAAACGCAGGAAAGTGTTATATAAAATAAATAAATTTATCTTACTATTCTGAGTCGAACAAAAAATTATGCATATTTTTCCTCCTTGTTTAAAAAAATTCTGAATTTTCCAGATTGCTAAGAAAAAAACTTGAAAAATTTTAATTCAGATAATTCGAAGAAACTAAAAAATAATGAGCAATCCTTACAATTTTTTTTCATACTTATAACTGATAACATTTTCAGGAATTCTTCGGCGTCCTGAAATCATATGTAAAAATTTTAATACCTATAAAACCTGATTCGCTGTAACATCATTCAAGAGTGTATACGTTACAGACAAATTTCCAACTATTTATGTTTTAGAAAAACTCTAGTTTTCTTTCGCCTACGGAATTTTTCCATTTTCAACTTAAAACTACGTGAAACAGTGTTTGGATTATCACAAATATGGAAAACAATTATCCCGCATGGAAAATTTCTTGATCATGATTAAGATGATTTAGGGGTACACAGAGAGAACGATTTATTGACAGTTAATAAATATTTATTTGGATATGAGCAAATAAATATTGTTTTGTCTCAAAAAAATACACGTCCCATGAAATAAAAT